>VYZV01006536.1:23109-48334 GCA_013401275.1 Pandion haliaetus | reverse complement strand
GTTTGTATTGGAGCCTCCATCCATTCCAACTGATGCTGACTGATTCCTTAAGAGTTGTGCCAAATGTGTAAAATGAAACAAACTATCAGCAAAATAAAAATTCTGCCTCACTAGGGCCTTAGTCTTACCACAGGCTTTGGTAGGAGCACAGCAAGCCTCTCTTGTGTATATAATATCCTGCTTTAAAATTAGAATGCAACCAAACCTAAAGCTAATGGGATTCTGTATATAAGGTATTCTCAGCTGAACTTATGTGAAGTGCATTTCTTACTTTGAATAAAGAGATGGCTATTTTCAATGCTATCTACAACCGTAATATAGCTTTACAGATAGAAATCCAACACATGTAAAAGAAGGGTCATGTTAACGATGGTATTGTAATACAAACCAGTCTTTGTTGTCACCTGCAACTATAGCATAACCTCAAATTGATCTGAGAATTTTAATTTAATATTTCCCTAATATTAATGTCCTACCCTTTCTGCTCACCATTCCCTTTCATCTTTCAAATGTAGATAGCCTTATATCCTGAAAGTTGTTTTCAAAATGATACCATAAGGGTATTTGGTTTTGCACTGTGTTAAAAAAACATCTGAAAAAAAATCTTTTGCATTCAAATGTGCCTAAAGAAACAAACAAACAAACAATTTAAAAAATGTAAATGCTGCCATCTTGCAAATTAGTATGCTCTGTACTCCTGTGTGCCTATAATTAGAAGTCTGTTTCTTCAGAACGTGCCCACTGGAAAATGAAGGGGTAGACTACCGGTCACGAGACTTGCATTAACAAGCCACTTTATGAATCACCTTATTGTATATACTATAAAACTAACGCTTTTGTGTGCACTACGTAGTCTGTCAATGGAACGTCCTTTCTTTGGTATAGGCTCAGCTGCCACAATGTATTTGTCGAAGTATTCTGTTCTTTCACTGATGCATATAAAATTATTGATGTCTTTGTTTTGGTGAGGTTTTTTTTTTTTTCCTTTGTTTTGCACCTAAAGAAGTCTAAATGAAAAATCTGGTATGCTACCTGATTGGTGCAAGTTTTTTGTCAATGCATTTGATGCTGAAAATAAAGAATTAACGAGAGCACTTTGTTTCATTAGTCATCTTTTGCATAGTTTTAAAAATATGCTTCTCGGCTTATTGTTTTCCAGTACCCAGTGAAACGGCACACTATTTTTTACAGAACAGAATGTGCCTGTTTCTGTGCATCTAGGCAATAACTGTTTCTTAATTAGTTTCTTCGCCTTTCCCCAAAAGCATCAGAGAGTGGCCATATCTAGAGCTGACAATGTGTTAGGTCTAGTGTCTAGTATTCCTAATGACACCAGGGAAGTCACCTAAGTACTTAGGACTTTATATGCTTTAATGTGCTTACTATTTTATATGCTTTACATTCCTTATTTTGGCTTGTGAAACAGATTGTGGTGGAAGAGACAAATTGTGAGAACTTAGCCTTCTGCAGGTGACTGCCACTTACCATGAGTTATCTACTATCAAGTAAAATATCACTTCTTTCCCAAGTGAAAGCTAGTCCCCAGGAAAAAATTTGTCTTGACTAAGCTGTCAGAAAAGGGATGAAAAGAAATGAAAGATACTTTTAGTGACATAAAACCACTTTGAACTTAACCCTATCCTGTAAAATACTCTCAAAATTATATTTGGTCTCTGCAAAGAATCAAACCAGTAATCTATAGCATTTACATACATATGTAGGTATTTCAATAGTTGTAGATATATATCTACCAGTAATATAGAGAGAATATAGTCCCTATAGTGAATTTTACATCTATTTTCTGTGCTGATTCTGAGTGGGACTATTGGCTCATAGGTTCTTCTCTTTTCCTAGATGAATATATAGGTAAAAGCTCTTTGTTTTTATGTGATGTTTCACTGTACATAACTTACAATTTTTTCCTTATAAGATTATTACCTTAATTCTATGATCTCAATGATTAAGACAAGACAGGCAATACACTTTGTCCATGTGAAACCTCACCCTATAGCTTGTCAAACATGAAAGGAAATAACCTATTCAGACTCCAAAAGAAAGTTGGAGACTGTTGGGATTTGTAAGTGCCAAGCAGAACTGAGCAATGGTTCCAAATCATATGACTGTTTTGTAACATGCTTTCATGACAAAGCCTGACTGAGAATTGCTACTTTGGCCACGAAGGGTCGACCAGAGTAGTATGAACTAATTGCACATGTGCATGTGCTCCAAATAACAAAATCATTTTCAGTGCTGACTCAAAATCTGACGACATTCAATGGCTTTATACAATTTTTTTATCCACAGGACCAAATGAGCACTGAGGTCAGATGCTCTTACGGTTAATGGAGAACTGGCTTAAGATGACAGCTGCTACATGATACTGAATGCACAGGCTTAATCCAAAAAGTAGCTAGACAGCAAAATCAAAGACCTAAAACTCCTAAATTAAAAAACAAACAGCTTAAGTCTGAGCATACTTACATCTGCAAAAATTGTAACAATTTGAATGGACAAAGGATTGCACAATACCTGAGATTAGGGAGTCTTTTGCCCACCTCTCTCTGGAGCACGACGTGACCGCAGAGTATCGCAGTACAGCTGAACTGGGAAGGCACTGCTGTAGATTGTCTAGTCCAGTTCCTGGCTCAGAGCTGGGTCACCCACAGAACATTGCTCAGGGCCATGCCCAACTGAGTTCTGAATAGCCACAAAAGGAGACTACTACCTCTCTGGGCAACCTGTTCCAGTGTTTGATCACCCTCACACTAAAAAAAAAAACGTTTTCTTGTGCTCAGATGGAATTTCACGTGGTGTGTTTTGTGCCTATTGCCTCTTGCCCTGTCGGTGGGCACAACTGAAAAGGGGCTGTCTCCCTCTTCTTCATTCCCTTCCGTTATGTGTCTTTTGTGATGGGAGAAGGTGGATGAGATGTCACCTTGCTCAGAGCCCCAGAGGAGGAACCCACCAGGAAAAGGGCTTCTGCAGCCAGGCACTGGGCACATTTCCACAGCCAGGAGCCAGCTGGGACTCCAGCTTCATTCCCCATTTCTTACATCTGTTGGCTGAAGTAATCCGAGAAATATCTTTCTATTTCACTGCAGAGCTCTTGCAGCTGAAACTCCTGGCTCACCTTTAATGGGCTCATCACTCTCACTTCCCTCACTACATCCACAACGCCTTGCAGAGCAGCTGCCTCCTCCCTGAAGGGAGCCCATATACATGCACACAGCCATATGCATTGGGCTCCCCCCACACTCCTGCTTTTTCTCTTTCCTAACATGTAAGTAAGAGAAGCATGTCTTGTTCCAGCGTATTTTATTCTATTTAACTAATTAGGAAGTGATGACATAGTTAAGGCATCATCAAAGAACGTATCTGACTGCTTTCACTTTTCTGTTAATTAAGGCAATCCCCTTGTTATGCAAATGACAACAGCTTCTTCATGGCCTAAAACTTGGTGTTCCCAGTCAGCAGGGCACCCGCCTTCTTTAAAAGCCTTGTGGCCATGCTTAGTCTTCAAAATTAAATGATGGAATTTTTTTTTCATCCAAGTACTGCCACATTCAAGGCCCCATGAAGCAGCTGTTTCTTAGGCTGGAAAAGTCTTACATCTCTTTCCTTTGCATTACACTGCTTTCTCCGCTGCCCAGGCAGTGAAGAGGAGAGGAAAATCCAAACATGTAAAATTACACTCATCAGCAGTCTCACAGAGAATGAATGCCCATGGAAGGGCGCTGCATACATGGTTTTTCTTATGCCCAGCCAGGCTCCAATTACTACCATTCACCATGGCATCCTGCAGACACAGAGGCTCAAGTATAAAAATATTTGTGAAGGAAAATTGACCATCAAAATAATAACATTTGCCACTTATCTCAGCAGAAGCAAGGCTAACTAGCTCTCGTCCCTGTAAGATCTGGGTGTTGCAGTATTTAGGTGTTACTCTGCTAATGCCTTCATTTCTGCAGGCATACGGGTGATATACAATTTATCTCCCACTGTTTTCCGTTCCTACATATTTGTGTGCCACTCCAGTATGTTACCATTTTAAACAGCTGAAAAATGTGCAGATGAGGGAAGGTTGTGCTTTCAAGATTTTTTTTNTTAGCCAGATTGTACAACACATGCTTGAGACTGTAAGATATTTAGCTCCGCTACACACAAAGACTCAGTGCTCCTTCTAAGACAGAAAGATTTGGTTCTTGTCAGATGTCTTTTTTATTTTCCACTCACCTCTTGAGAACCTGTGACATCCATGGAAAGGTGGTACAAGTATTTTATACTGTAGAGGTAAGCAAAAAGTGCTACCTACTTTGCAGTGAGTCACAGCAGGGCACATAAAAGCTTAAAAGTTTAGACATTCATATGAAAGTGGAAAAGTTTAAGTTCTAGTCTGCCTTTGCATGATTATTTTTGGCTTATGGTAAATCTGAAAATAGGAAAAGAAACTTAAGCTCCAAAATGCCTTCTCTGTATCTATCTATCTATCATCTCAAGCAAAATGCTACAGCATCGTGATTTCTTCCAGTATTTTTTTTTCCCCTTGCCCCCATGGTCTGCATACCTGGCTGCACAATGATTCAAGTTTAGCAAAGGAGTCAAAATTGTAACCATGTGTTTTAACCTGCAGCTCAATGGTCAAGAGAGCCTCTCAGACAATGTTTGAATTATTTATAAGGAGAATACTACAGGCATGAATGTCCCACTTCTTGGATAGGCTGGTGAGCACTTACATAAAAAAGCGGACTCTGGTAGCTTTCCTTCCAGCTGCTTTTTAAAACTTCCTTTCTAAAAACAATGGGATGAAAACACCCACAATTACAACATCAGTAATAGCAGTCTCCCAGGAATTATGACATGCCTGAAAATGTAAAGAGCCTGACCCGGGTAACCTTTGTGCAAACTACATCCACATCTGCATTATTCCTGACACAGAGGAGCTCAGTGGCTCACCTCTCCTCCCCCAAGGCCACCTCTAATACAAGAAATGGACAATACTCCTAAAGACTCTTCTCTCTTCCAAAAATTAAACATGCCATTGTTTAATTCAGGCTTAATTGTGATCAAATCCATTTGCTATGTCTCAGGTCTTTTAAATAGATTTTTACTGAACCAAACAGTTTTGACCAGTTCATTTTTTGAATGATATATTAAGCGGCACCAAACAATAGAAGTCACAGCTTTCAGTTCCTGTCTGCCTTTACAGCAATCATTTAATATAATTCAGATTTCTATCATTTAACCAGGCCTTAGTCTATGACAAGTCTTCAGTGCTTAAGCTTGCAGTTATTAATTTCCTTTTATCTTGTTTCCAAGATTGTTATCTACTGCTTTTTGGGAAGACAATTCTCTAAATCTTTCCTATTTATTTCTTTACTGTGGAATATTATTAGACTATTCCAATGTTCTTAATATTATTAAAACAAGCATAACTTATCCTAAGGATAGGTATCACACTTATGTCCCTCTAGGTCTAATTATGGCCAAATAGTGCAACAACAATAGACTTCAGTTGGCTGTAGTACATTTCACAATATTGCTGCCAAGGTTAAAAACAGCCAGCCAGTACCTAGACTATTTCCCTTGTGTAGGGAACTTTGTGAATATGACACACATTCTTCCCCCAAAAGTCAAAAGACAAATGACCCCCTCCCTCCAGCTCACCCCTGCCTCAACTTAAGCAAACACTGGTTTAGATGAATTCTGCAATTAGCTGCTGCAAGGGTTGAACAATTCTATAGCCAGACCACCCAGCTTAAACACAAACCTCACTATGGCATTTCCTGCTCTTTTCCTTTCCACAATCCATTGCTTTAAACGCCAAATAAAATATGGGAAGTGCAAGTAAGTGAGATAAATGCTCTCCTCTTGCTTAAAAATCTGCATTTCTTCTCCTTGACTCTGCTCTTATTTCCTAGAATCAACCTACATTTGCTAAATCCTGATAGCATCTGTATTTTGAATTCAGACTGTGAGCAAGCAGTTTCTGTTAAGCCTTTGAACATGCTACACAGATGCACTCAGATGCACATGATGATGATGAGCATGTTGAGAGATGCTATCAGTTGTAAACAGATTTCTCAACCATAAACAGCACAAGACTCTGAGGGCCAGGGGTGACTGTTCATAAGACAATCCTAGCAGCTTTGTCCTTGTTCAATAATCAGCTGTAGGAGAAAGTGCTAAGGAAGAAGAAAGCAAGACTGCAAGTGTTCACAGCATTTGCAGCAGAGCTGGAAGGGTGGCAAACCAGTGGCAAGAAAACATCGATCTGTTGCAGAATGAAGCTATTATCCCTGCTGGAACAGGGTGGGGGATAGTCAATGGGTATCATCATGCTCACAGCTGCAAGGAATAAGGGCACACTATTTCTGTCAACTTCGGATCATTTGTCAGACCTCTCTAAATAATACTTTTCAGTCTGCCTTCAGATTTTGTAAAGTATGGTCCACAAACAGATGCAGTAAGTTCAGGGCAAATGGTGCTCCTTATTTTGCACTATTATCATTAGTGTCTTGATACTACCACACAGTCTGGAGTCGCCGAGCAACCAGTGTCCATTGTGCCTTTAAACACTCACTAGTTATGAGGTGACTACAGGCCAGTAAGCAGGGATCGGTGTCGCAAGATGCATCAAGCTGCAAGGATGGTTATACCTCTACAGCAGCTACTGCGTCTATCTACAGTAGAAAATGGGGAAAAATATAATGCAGCAATGACTGGAGTTCCCCAAGATGCAGAGTACTTCCTCTATGCTCGAACACGTGCCTTCAGCACAGACCCAGAGTTCTGCAGCTCCTGCACTGCCTTTCCTCATGCCTTGCAGCCAAGGCTCAAGGCACATTACCAGAAATCAGTTCCTCATATTTGCAGAGCCCAAGTAGGTGAGGTACTTCAGAAAGAGGGGAGACGAAGGGTTGCAGGCTTAGCACAGAGACAGGGCATTTCAGACTCTAACTTGTGCATTTCTTAAGAAGTTTGTCCACACCCAAGTCCTCTGTGACAGCGTCCCAATGACGCACAGAGAGACAGAGAGAGCAGTTTGACATTATCAGGATAAGAAAGATGCCCAGGGTGCAAAGCTGGCTAGTGTCCCTGGCTGCAATGCTTGACGTCTTCCTGGGTGTGTTTTTTCCCTCTACAGTTGCCCCATTAATTCATGCTGTGGCAATCAATGCATATATTGATGTCTAATTGGAGTCTGCAACTCAAGCTAGACCTTCAAGTCACTGGTGCTCTTGGGATGGAGCTTGCTTAAACAGGATCCTGTGAAGTGCCTGGCCATTTGTTTCCATTTTGACTTCTTTATGCCAGTTTCTAGGATCAAGATCCAGTTCTGCAAAATCACATTTGAAGTCATAATGGAACTGGTTCAGGGCCTGGAAACTCCTTTTGGAGGAGCCTATTGCTCAAACCACTTTAACTGGTCAGATGCTGGTTTTATCCAGAGTTGAGATTGAAAGTCCCAAAAGAAGTCTGAAGTGGCAGTCAAGGGATCCTCTAACCTGCTGGCACAAACTGCCTGCAATTCCCTTGAGACATCGGCTTAGAGACTGACATTCCTATCCTTGAAGGTATGGGAGCTTTAGGCTTGATAAACGGGTATATTTCCTATCTATGACATTTTCCTAATGTGTGTCTATTGCTGTCTGGGACTGCCTTATTCACAGGTATTATAGAGAGTTTGCTCTTTACTGGGAGGATTGCTCTGTGTGAGCAGATCACTTGGGGTCAAAAGAAAGTTCACGATAGCTAACTTCTCTTTCAAATTAACAGGCAATACGTTAAAACTACAGTTAGCTCTATGGCTAGAGCTCAGAGCTTGAGGCTATGAACAGAAGCAGCTTTGCTTTGAAACATCTGAAAGGAAGCAAGGCATAGCAGGTGCACTCTGCCCTCCAGTTCATCAGTAAGACAGAGCAGAGACAGAGCAGAGACAGAGCATGTATGCCTTGCAGGTAATCATCAGCCCAAAATGTGCTGAAATCCAAAAGGCTACTGACACTTGATGATGTAACCTTCCAAATTCTTTACTTCCTTTAATTATCATCACTTCTTTTCCCCCTTAGCCCTAACTTTATTTAAGGAATTAATTATGAAAAGTTCCTATGATTTCAGATCAGTTTTCCACTGCCTATTTAACCAGCTTGACCTCCACTCCTCTAGCAGTCCATCAGTTTCTCATACTCCCTAGACTGACCATTTCAAGAGGTGAGAGAAAATAAAAGGGCATGACTATCATGAACAAGATGGAACCATTCCCCACCACCACTTCATTTTAGTGACTACTCCCCAAAACTCCCCTGGGAGCTTGAGTGAGGTGTACAAATTCTGCTTTCCTTCTGCAGAAGGCATGCCATTCTTCCTTAGGCATCATGGAAGTGGGGGAAGGCATTCAAACAACCAGAGGAAGCAGGGGCTACAGAGTGGCAAAATAGCTGGCAAAATTCAAAGGTCAGGTTGCAATTCAAAGCATGCCAGGTGCTACCCTGTATATTTTTGATAAAGTACTTTATCAATTGCATCTGACATAATTCAAATGGAAATCTCTTCCTTGCAAGCCCCCCTCCCTCCTAACCAACTCCTTTCAACCCCCCCTGCCTCTCCCTCAGTTTTTAAATACTGTAAGAAATGAACACAGGTCTCACCTGTGACTTTTTGCCTGGTTCCTTCAACAGACTGCTCTTCCATAGGTTGGTACTCACAGGCTATCTACCACCCTTTAGATAACATCTGCTTCCATGAGATCACCAATAGTTAGCTGGAAAATAGAAGACAAAGTCAGGCTGAGATCCTTATTTCTCACTAAATTAGGTTTTTTTACTCTTTGCGGTGTTTGCTTTTAAAAGATAACAAAAATAGCTTTTGACAAAAAAGTAACCACCAAAACCAGGGACTGGCTGATGAAAGGATGTCTAAAGCATGCAGAGATCCGGACTAACATGTCTGAGCGAACAACCAAATTATTTACATGGGTGCAGTGATTAACATTGACTAAATTATGTCACCAAAGAGAACAATACCAGAAAAGAGACGAGGGGTCAATTTTACAGAATCGGTCAGGCCTGTTGCAAATAACAGCTCATCCTTGTACCCAAAAGTGTGTTCCTTATCTTTGTCTACTCAGAATGAGTGATTATGGATACTAATCTAGCCTAGCATAACTTCTGAATACCAATGAAGGAAACTAAGCCTTGAAAAGAATACGTACTTGTGTCAGTCCAAGTCTGGGTCTCCGACATTGAACATTTTGTTGACATACAAAATCCCTTTCAGGAAAAATGTTAACCTTACAGTTATCTGGAAAAGAAGCTGTATTTTGGCTCCTCCAAATGCTGGAGTTCAGCGTATGGTACCGTACCTCTGACCACCCTCCCTGCATACCAGTTCAAATGATGACATCCCAGAAAAGTAATCCTACGTCACAGCAATTAATATGCTTGTATTTTCTTCTGGCTTTTTTATTTCTGTTACGTAGGCCAATATATTCTAAGTAAAAACATTTAACCCACAGGAAAAATTCACATTGTGTGTCATGGCTTGAAAAAAATCCAAACTTGTTAAAGAGCAGTAACTTAGAGCCATGCTCTGTATTTTTTCAAAATTGAAAAGAATCCTCTTTTGGTCAAGTTCTGACTGATAAGCTGGCCAAAATGTCTGCCACTGCTCAGACTGCAAGTTTCCTGCAGTATGTCCGGAAAATTTATGAGTTTTCAATTTGTTCTGTTTTTCTGCTATTTATGCTTATGTTTTGTGCATATTCCACTAGACTAACTATTGGTAAAGCATGAAAATCAGTCTTGGTATTAAGCTGCTATGGAGAATATTAAGAAGTTTCCAGTATACCCACAGGAAAAAAACTGCTTCAATGTGGACTGGTACAACCTCAATTGCCAAAGGTTGCACATGAGTGCAAACATAAACACACACAGAAACAACACATGGGTGAGAATAAACTTCAAGAAGCAGCTTGAGGAAAAAAAACCCTGAAATGACCAATCATTAATTCAAAATACGGACAGCTTCAATATTAGCACAACTTCTAACGTGATACTTTCTCATGTATTTTATCATTTGTCAAGTTTTCCACATCTCATTCAAACATATACCTAACACTGTTAATTTGTTACAGCATTTTAAAATTCTTTTTAAAGTGCAGCATATGTATGTCTTCTATTTTTTTTATACCATACATATCTCGTTCTAAACTTAGAGGTTTCCATATTTGTCATTAAAAAGCACGTAGACAAAATATTTTATGGTATCTATAATAAATGCAAAGAAATCAATACAAATAAAACTTGGCTTAGCAAACTGTACATACATAAATATGTTCTTTGTTTTTCAACCTGACATTCAACATTTTTCCTCATAAAACCTTTTACAATCTTATTTATTACATCCATTTTTTTAAACCTTAAAAAAAGTGCTTCTCAGATTTACACCTTGTGCATCCAAAGCAAAAGTTAGAACACCATGCCCAAAACAGAAACCACGGGGAGTAATACATTGCCGTACAAGATCCTTTAAAATTGTATGTTACAAATGCTCTAAAATTTCTTTAGCATTGGTTATATTGTATACTGTAGATACTGAGAGGGTATTTAACAAAGACTGGCTAATGGCTCATTTAGAGCAGCACACAGGAAAGGATCTACAGTATCAAGTCCTCGGCTATGCATAGTACAGGGCAATGACCTGGATATAAAGTGGCTAAAAGATCCAGAATGCTGGACAGAAGGACATTTCCCTCACACACGTCACATCCTCCTTAGTACCCAGGATGCGAGTATTGAAACGATGCTACTCAGGTAAAAAGTTGTGCAGTTTGATACTGATCTACTGATGAGTTACTAGCTGAGTGCCAGCAGAGAATGATATGGGCACAGCGGTGGCCACAGCAGGTAGCTAAAGCTGCCACTCTGAATCCCGTCACCCTTTAAAACCATCCTGCCTCCCAGCTAGCACTCCAGCAAGGTCACCCGCTGTCTCACGGGTCTCCTTCATAACGGAGGTGGACCATTCATGTATTTTAGCATGGGGTGGAAAGAGCGGGCAAAGTTGTTGGCCATAGTACAGCTGTAGTCCTCCTCAGTCATCGGCACCAGGCAAGCCAGCCCGATCAGGAGCAGCAAGAGGAGCTGAAGTGGCAGAGCAGCTCTGAGGACTCTGAGGAAGAAGGACGGGTGCCGCCATGCTGGCCCGGCCTCAGAAGGGGAGGAACCTGAGCCACCTCTTATGGACCTGAGAAAAGAGGACGGACAGGTGAATACACTGAAACATTACTGCAGCAGAGGTTGCCCTCGGGCACTCAGCCTTCCCTGAAGGCATGTTTACAATTTGTACAGACTTTGATTGACAACTGCAAACGTATTTTTTACTGAACATGCTATTTCCCTAACACTCTTAAGAGACCCCATATTTCTAGACTGGGTATGAAAACACCAAATGATCACAATAGAATGGGCTTTGTGACCCCACAGCCCCTTCATCAATTATGGGAAAGACCCTCCACTTAAAGCACTGTGCTTTAGAGAAGGGGAAAATAAAAAGCGGGCCATACCTGTCACGTGTTCAATGCACACTGTCTAAAAAGGAAGCCTCCTCATTTAAAATGGCAGTTGCATTTGGTTTGCAGAAGTTTCTACATTCATTTCTGTATATAGCATCCGCAAGGGTATAATGTGTTAAGATTCAGCTACATCAATCTTCAATTAATTAATACACCAATCTGCAGGCAACAGGGACTCATTTTCTACAAAGTACACTGAATTTTGAATCTTGCACTGAATCAGCAGTTAAAAATCTATTTGCTTAGCTGACTTGACACCATCACCTTCTAAGCGATTTTCTCCCTTGTGCCTATGGATCTGACTTGAAATGGCACATATCTATCCTATGTCTATGGGAGAGGCAAGACCTAACGCAAACATTTCCAAAGGGATGCTTCAAATAAAGCACAAAAATCCAATCTACTTTTTTAAAGAAGGATAGAGACATAGTTTTCACGTTTTCCTTTTTGACTGAAACTCTCAGAGCTTTAATATACGGATGACAGGTTTTGAGGTAAGTGGATAACTGAAAGGAGTGATTATGCAGGTTGAAATCTGATGGTCTCAGTGTGCTGATTAAAGGGCATGGGAATGTATTCTATTTTAGCACTAGCGAACAATGGAAGAACTTGGAGCCTTCAAATAATTTGCTTCAAGAACTCCTCCATTAAGACATTAGGTCATGAATTATGTCTTAGACATGTTGCTATAAAACATCCATGTGGCTGCTATGATTATGAAGCCCCAGAAAATCTACGGTTTGCTAGGGTTTAAGAGACAAAATTGCTCAGAAGGATGGATTTAGTCTCAACTTGAAGATGTGGGAGATCAGGCTTGTTGGATGAGGTCAAATGCTCCCCAGTAAAGCAAGTAGGAGGTGATGGTTCCTTAGTGTCTCCTTGCCTTCTCTTCGTCCTTTTGATCCTGTCTCCCAGACAAATCTGAATCTATGTGAGAAAGCATGCAAAACTCAAAATATCATCTTCAGAACTATGCTAGGCTTGGCAAGGGTCCCCTTCCCACATGTTCAGAAAATAATTTTTTCTATGCTTCAGTTTATTTTTATTGTCTTGTTCATATATGTGTATCATCCCACTATGAAGACTTCAAGAAAGCCAGACAGATTTGGTAAACTTTAGATGACCAACAGATACATAAGGACTCAGGTATGCTAAATGATTAACTTGACCTAAATATCCCAGGAAGGAGCAATGATCAAAACTTCAGATCGCATGCTGTTTGAATCCATGTTATTGTAGCCCGGATGGAAAGCTGCTTATCGCATAATGTAAGATCATATATTATAAAGAACATATTGAAAGGATATGGCACATTTAACAGCATCAGAGCATTCCATATTAAAGTTCAATTAGATCAGGACTTCTACTGTCCGAGAATGCCAAGGCAGAAAGTTAATGGACTGAGGTAGGAACAATGGGAACAAGGAGTGCTTAATTACCTTCCAAGCATTTGACTGCACAGTCTACCTATTTACAAGGCTTTCATTGTACAAATGTTGTTAATCCCAATCAAAAAAAGGCCACATTTCTGCAGTTGGGAACTGCTGTTTGATAATAAGCAAAGTCCAAGTTTTCGTCATTGACTCAGAGTTACTCTGGGGCAACAATGAGTGTCAGAAGGGGAATTTCCAAAAAATGGCATCAAAAGGGAGCAGGCAAAGTTAGCATCTAATTTTTCTTTTCTTTCCCTATGGCTTTAGTAGCACAATCCAGCACTTTTTGCTTTGTGTTTTACAAAAAAAAAAAAGAGAAGAAAAACAGTGGCACGCGTAAGCTGCATGGTTGATCTCAACAAGGAACAGAAACTTTCTTTCAAAAATGAAAACAGTTCACGGCAAAGTTTTTCAAAACACTTTTTCTTCAGTGAAGTAGGGTGTTGAAAAACAGTTTCGAATACTGCATGGAAGCAATTAAACAAGCAAATAATGAAACATTATGAAAACATCTTCAGAGGGGGAGTTCTAAAAAGTTTGAGTGCTGTGCTGCCTGTGTTCATTGCAGGCATGCCTCCATAATCTACGTAATTGGCTGGAAAATGGAATGGCTCAATTTAGAGCATTTAATGGATTTGGTAAGGAGAGATGGTTAAAAATATATATTGTTAATAAAAAAGACTCACTATTCATAAGGGCCAGAGCTCCTGTTTACTCCAGCAGGAGAAGGGAAAGCTGACTTTGGAGAAAAATGCAATTTCTTTTTCTTGAGCTTGCATCTTTAGCTGTCTCTCTTCTGACTGCTCTGCCATTTGTCACACTGGCCCCTGCTTGAGGAGGGAAGGAAGTAAGGCCATCTGCTACCCACTCCA
Source organism: Pandion haliaetus (assembly GCA_013401275.1). NCBI lineage: Eukaryota > Metazoa > Chordata > Aves > Accipitriformes > Pandionidae > Pandion > Pandion haliaetus. The sequence goes on along the minus strand of VYZV01006536.1, from coordinate 34,457 downwards.
TACACAATTCCTACTAACTAGATAAAAGGGGGAGCACAGCTGCAGACCTGGCCAACAATAAGCTTCTTCATGTCAAGCAATCTCATAAATTCACCTAAGAAGTGCAAGCAGTGGTTACCCTTACTTTGGAGTTTGTAATGTGGGTGAAATTGGAACTCTTTCCTAAGCATTTCAAGAGAGGAGAAGCTAATTTACCAGGATATAGATTGGACAGGCAGTGAACTTTAATTTCAGCTTAGATGAATACCTTCTTTTAAAGATGACTGATTTTTTTTTTTTTTCCCCCAAGGAAAATATAGTTGAAGTAATCTATCTGTATTGCAGTAAACATCTGAAAGATTATAACAGGAGAATTTATCATTCAAGTGAAGCTGATAGGAATAAATAAAGCAAGTTTAATGGGGAAGTGACTAATGGAATGCAGACAACAGGCTTGCATTGAAAGAGGCACTGCTGGGGTAGTAGAACGTTATTACTGGAGTTAATCAAGGATGAGACTTGATTTAATATCGTTATGAAAAGGCTATGGCACAAAATATAACAGCAAATTTCATCTGTATGATGACAGAAGTTGGAATTCTTTGCAAATACAAAATAGGATTGGCTTCTTGCACAGAAAAAAGTGGGTGAATCCAATAGGTTTAAGAAGTAGCTCAGGGAGTTTAAGATTTTAGTACGTAAGGTAGAAATAAAAACTTCTACTATAAATTTGGAGGTTCACACTCTGAAGATAATGAAGAGAATCTTGAGCTGTTTGACACAGGATAGCCACAAACCAATAATGTGGCTTGCGAATAGCTGTGAAAACGGACAAAAGAAATTTTAAAATATATTTCAGTTCAAGATTTTCAGAAGAGGAAAGGGGTAATTTTAATGATGTTCTATAAGGCACTAGTCAGTTCTCACCTGGAGCAGTTTGTATAATTTTGGTTAACATACTTCTGGAAGGTGAATTCAAACTTACGCAAGGCTTAAAGGAGTCAAAGAAATTGGAGTATTTCTCCTATGAAGGCAATAAAGTCCTGAGCTTACCAATATAAAACCTGAGAGATACTAAAACTACCCTTTATAAAATAGTGCAGAACAGACAGAAAGAAGTTGTTAAAATAAAGGAAAGGATAAAGTTGGCACAAAACCAAATCCCTACATCTAACCGTGGATATATTCAAGGTGGAAATTGTTGTATTTTCACCTAATCAGAGAAATTAAATTTGATAATGACCTTCTAATAGACTTTTTGTTACCACTGATTCTAATTTTTTAAGATGGAGGCTGCTAGAGTTATGGAGGAGGAGGTATGATGCTCTGCCCACAAAAGCAGGCAATGACTCCTCTTGCTGGCCTAAGAGATGCTCTAGGAGTGACCTTGTTTGGCTGTGTTCTGACTTCAGGTCTCTCCCTAGCTCTCAGCATCACATCACCCCAACCTCAGATTTGGCTTACCCTGTAAAGAAGATAAGTATGTCCATTTCAAAGGCAGTTAAATACGAAGTTTAAGTAACAAGCTCTAAGTGAGAGTGCAGGAGATAACTGGGAGAAGAACCATGGCAAGCCAAGCCCAAACCTCGTGTTTGAGCTACTGCATGGCAACGACTGCTGTTTTGTGGCCAAAGGCACAGAGGGTGCTGCGGCCTGGTCTGCTCCAGGAACAGCAAGCGACCCTTAAAGATCCACTAGTCATCTGTGGAGGCTTGGGGAGAGCAGGAAACGGAGGTTGGCACTGTGGCACCAGGACTTGAATAGAGCTGCTCAAGAGAGACAATGTAAACACCCCTGAGGAAACTGAACCACTATTTTAATCTTTTTAACATTTTAATCACTTCCAAAAAAATATCCATAGGCACAGATCCAGGTGTGCATTTATGACAGCTCTATTAAACTGATGAAGAAAGAAGAGTTGCTTCTTGGATTTTCTTTTCCCACTTAGCACCCAATTGCTAATACCTCTTGAATGAGCGTTTAGTTAAATCCACAATGTAACATCTAGTTTAAGCTTGTACCTTGCTTAGTATCACACTATGTATGCTTGTCTTTTTCCTGTGATAATGGGGAAGGCAAAGTGATATCACACTTGTTATACACAAAACACAGACCCTCTAATTTTTACATGAACTTTCCTTCACAATCTCCTATGTGATAAACCTTTTAAAATTGACTTTAGTTCTCCTGTATACTAAACTCTAACAGGGTTTGCTGATCCAGTGCAAGATCAAACACAAAGTACTCTGATCAGAGGCATGTCAAAATATTAAAGAACACAGTGACAGCTTGTACTGCTTTATCAGTTAAAACCACATTATACATCAACCACAACCTGTCTGGCTTGCGCATTTGATTAAGTTTCCTATTCAGCAGTGACTCATTCGTATTCCATGCTTGTCTGAATGACAAATTGAACATTGTGTTGTACTGCTACAAGATGTGTTAATAAACAGTGCTGGAAAGACTTGATCTGAAAGGTGCCGCACCAATGGTACTGCTAGAATAGAGGTTGATCTCAAAGCTGCAAAGCACTGCTAGCTGCTCTTTGAGCCAGAGGCTCACACCTACAACCAGAAACCTTCTCATAAGGTTGGCAGAAGTGGTTTGACTATGCAGCAGAGCAGAAGAGCACACACAATATGCTTCTTGAGTACAACGTTGCTAGTGCAAGCATGCTGATCTGCCGAAGACATCCTCCATTCCTCCTAGCTGTTAATGGCTGCAGAGTAAAGCCCCACTCCTCCCTTTTCCCACTCCCTATAAGAAACAAGATGCCAAGCTTCATAGCAGACTAGAGTTGGAAAAATTAATTCTCTTTCTTCATCAGACAGAAAGATGGAGTGTAGATATGTCACCTATTTTCTATTTGGTCTCCTTATGTTTCAAAGAAAAAAAAAATCTCTAAAAAAAAGGCAGCTTCTTTGTGCCAGTGGAAGCAGTGAAAGATATTCTACCTGTTCTATATGCTATGCTATGCTATGCTATGTGGTTTTGCAACTACGCCACTTTACTCACAGTCACTAACCACAGATATAAAGCAAACTTTTTTTTTGAGAATTGTTTATGTAACTATCTACATGGTAAGTAGTTTTTTATTCTTTATTTCATTTATATTTGAGAATAATTTTGCTGAAAAAAGCCTTGATTTTGCTCATGAAAAAAAATAATACTCAAGGTATTTTTTGCCTGCTTGGTTATTGCTCAATCACTGTATTAAATCTAGTGTTGCCTTCTTTCCAACATCAAATCTTTCACTTTAACAGGACTTATGTAAAAAATGAATTAGTTAAGTTTTGATATATAGAGAATAAATAAGATCTAGGACTTAACTGTATGAACAAATATATTTTCATCATACTTTCTGATTATTTTAGGTGTTGCAATGCCTAAGATGCTGAAATAGCAAAAGACATCTTCTTTATACATATTGGTCTGCTCATTTACGTGTAGGGTTTTCTTTTAACATCATAACTCTAGAGGCTAGTGAACTGATCGGTGAAAGAGTGAAGGTACACACATCACACTGACAACAACAAAGAATGCAGAAGCACTGTTAGCTGCAGAGATGGCAGATTGTTGGAGACAAGGTGGAAAGCAAAAAGCTGTAGCTGCAAGCCTGCTCTCTAGTGGTCAGACAGAGATGGGGCAGTGCTGCTCCCAGAGCAAATACATGGATGCAAGCACTGGGCAAGAGTCATGGCAATGTTAGCACATTATAGCGCAGTCGTCTTAGGAGGGGAGAGAAAATGACCCCAAGTCTCAAAACCCTCAAATTCTGACTTTTAATTTTGAGTCTTAAGTACTGAAAACCCACAAACTGAACAAAACATTTCAGGGGAAAAAAAAAAAAAAGAAAAAAAAAAAGAAAGAAAAGAATGTTAGTATGTCTAATCCAGATCTGTGGGTTTTGTGAATTCTAGAATATGGTATTGGCCTATTACCTGCCTTAATTTAATATCTAGAGTTAAAGAGGATGATAAAAAGTGTTTGCCATGAACCTACTGGCATTTCTGTTAAATCATGCCAAAATAATCATTAAATATCATGAGTGTAAAAGAACACACACTCACACTGATCAGGCATATGAAAAATAAATGTTGATTACATGCCATTCCTGGGAAGCAAAAGCCGTAGCTGTTCAAAGATTAGCCACTATAGCTATTTAACAAAGAATTTGAAGTAATTGAGAGCCTCTTTCGCCAAACTATTAACAACAGGGAAGTTTTCACTTGTTTTCAGTCCTGGCCACCTGACAGAGTCAGTGCGGACGGAGAGGAGTCACGGCCAATTTCCATCATCCTCTTGGGGTTCTAGAACAGAGTGCGGAAACCAGGAGAATAAGGTACCTGCTATGTGGACTGCTGACAGAGGGTCCAGGCTGTGAGAGACTACATTTGCCCCGTGGCTGTTTGCAATGAACAGGGGGTAAAGAAAGAAGAATGTTCAGTCCAGGCAAATAAAGACAAGCTACTGATGAAACTAAATTAAAAGTGCAGCAAAGGAAACACACAAAAAAAAAAAAAAATCAAAATGAAGTGACCAATACCCATGAACCAAGGAAACTGGCTTTTCTTTGCATCTAGCTGAGTATGGAAATGATTGGAACATACACAGTGAACTCGAAAATAACAGTTTAGCCATTACATTTATGAACAGTATCTCCGTATTTAAAAAAAATCACTAGAAATTTAGCTCAAATAATTTATAATAGGAAATTGAAAAAATGCATTGAGTTGAATATGGGCAAATATAGATATTTCAAAATGCAAACGCAGCAAATTAATATTCTCAAGGAAAAAATGTCCAAGGGCCTCCTTTGACGAGTCTGGCCTCTTGTGCACCCTCGTGCCCACCACAATTTTGAAGGCCAAATAACTGTAGGTGCATTCCTGCACTCACAACTATTTGCTGGAATATTTAATGCAGTTAGATAATTATAATTGATTGTATTTTTGGTATTAGTATTTATTTATTTAGCATCAATACATCTGGCACTGAAATTCTAAACATCACTTCAGTCTCCAAAATTGTGGGTGCAAAATCCAGAAGTTCGAAAACCAGACTCCAAGGAGTCATACAACTTAGCTACACATTATGGACAAAAATGAAAAAAGTACTCACGTACATAAACAGTAACAAATTAGAGATAGACAAATGCTGATTAAAATGTTAAAGATGAAACCTATTATAATTCTACATACTCTTTAGACAAAGATTTTATGGTAAAATACTTCTCCATTTCCTGTAATGGTCAGGCATCCTCCAGTTACATTTGTGATATCAGAGCTTTTATGAGTTATTTAAGTTTAAATTTAAAAGATAAAATCATTGACCTCTGAAGTAAAATGTTAAGGTCTATATTTTTTCTCCTTTTGAAAAGCCAGTATTCCTTTACATTCTCACACTAGCATCTAAAAGGAAACTAGTGAATGTTAAAAAAAAAAAAAAAAAAAATCAATTTCAAGAGCTGTAAAATTTATCAAGACAGAACCCAGAGGCTTGAACAAAAGTGCAAATGGAATAAAAAAATCAAACCCAACCTGATTGTTTTAAGAACTAAGGAAAAAAGCAAAGTAATCAACCAACAGAATTGCAGAAAAAGACAAAATAATTGCAGTTCCATTTTGGGCTCAGAGTATGGAAGTGTTAAGTACTAGGCATGTATTGCTAGATTTCTTGAATTTTGTGCCAGCGATGTAAATAGACAACTCCAGAGTTGCCATCATAGACATTAATTAGGTCCTGTGCAACTAGCTGTTTTGAATAATGTTTTATGCCCTTCAGCTCTTCTTAGCCATTCACCCAAAGTCTCAATAAGATCATTGGTAAGATTCATCAGAAATGTCAAGAAAACATTATTGAGATTCTCGATGAAGCGGCTCTGAAGAGAAGGTCAAACACAAATGGAGGACTGATTATACCAGACAAGACCAGACTTTGTGGTGCTGCCATCACTAGAGCAAAATACAAGAGACACAACATGCCATACCATGGTAAACCAACCACACTGACAGCCCTGCTTTTAGATAGTATTTACCACTTCTGAGTTCATGCAGGATGGGATATGCAGCAGGGCTGGGGAAAGCAGCTGTGTTTTGTTCTTGGTTTATGTCATTTCCTTTCCTATCAAGTGAGAAGGGGGGCCTTCCAGCTGGCTAGAGCTACTGCAGACATCTAGAGTTCCCACCCTGGAGGTGGCAGAAAACGTGTGATGTTTGAAATTACCGTTCTCTGTCTGCTTGGAGTGCTTCTTCCCGATACAGGACTCACTGAGCCTGATGTGTCCAGTTCATCAGCAGAGGACCATGAGGACAATTCCTAAAGTTCAGAGGGAATGGAGCTCAGAAATACAGGAACTAGCTGTTTAGGTGAACAAACTAGAAAAAGCCCGAGTGAAATTCTGGCAGAGTTATTTCCAAAACAAAATAAATTAGTTAAATTTTGTTACCAAGTTTTATAAGACTAAGGCATTACATGTTTTCTCTGTTAGCCCTGATGGAAAAGACAAGCAAATAGGTAGTTAAAACTTAATTGCTTTAGGTGACACATTTTCTGCCAAAGTCAATACAGGGGGAAAAAACAGTTGCTCTTTATTGGCCTTTAATTACAAGAAGAGGTCGGTACCACCAAGATTTTACTTAAACAGGCAGAAATTCACTAGGAGGAGGGAAGGGCTGAGTCCTCATGCCTTATGTACTCTGCTAATCCAAGACTTTAAAAAAAGTTAACTAAAGGAGAACCTTGAAATCTTTGCTTTATACCTGCCACTGTTGGTGAAGATGTACGCGTAACTTCCTCTCAAATACCCTGAGATATATAATTCAAAAAGATTTGGAGAACAGCTCAAAGATCAGAAGGCACTATGAGAGATTTGTTAGCCTATTACAGAATTTATTTTATGCTTTTTTCCCCCCCCCCCTCTCTTTGACAGGGGGAGCATTATCTCCCTTTCTATTGACAATTGACACACTATAATTTTCAGTGTGTATAATTTTCATGCAACTAGAACAATTATCTCATATACTTTGTCAGTTGACTGAATCAGTAATGGCTGGATAAACAAATTAAGATGTTCAGTACTTATTGCTACACTAAGTAACAAAAAATTACTGGAATAAAACCCCCACCATATCACAAAAGAGATGCTTACACTATGAAGTGTAAGATTACTTTATGCTATTCAGGAGTACATGTACACCACCTTGATAAGTATTGCAAACAGACAGTGCAGCCAACAGCACTGACCAGAGAAAGACAGTCAAAACAGTGGGAAATGTGTGCCCAACAAACAGCAAGGAATAAAAAGATGTGACTTACCAGTTGACTACTTGAAATGTCTAGAATTTTCTCTAGGTCTTTAATATGACGTGTGACCTCTTTCAAGAGGAGCTTCAGTCTGTTTCCAATAACATGCACCTTTTCTTTGGCTTCAAGACAGTCCTTGCCTTCAGCATTGACTAGCAATTGGCAGGACATATCTTGCAGTGACGCCACTTTCAACTGAGACTCCAGCAGTTCACGTCTGATTTGCTGTTGCCAAGGCAAGCACCAGATTTTTTAATGGAAGTTTAAAAAAAAAAAAAAAAAAGGAAAAAAGTAGAACTCACAAAACTGGACATTTGAAATTAATGAAATGGAAAGAAAAGAGAAGCGATAAAAATTTCTAATCTGACAGGAAGACAGACAGCAGCCTAGTGATTGCCTGAGATTTTAAATCACGACTCATGCTAGTAATGGAAGTGAGTAAGTAATGTTCCCTACCAAAGTAAAGTTAGTTACCGACATTGGTCCCACAGTTATGTGTTAGCATGCAATGTACAACGCTAACCCTCAAGAGAAAGATAAACCTGATTAGGTGTCTTTCTGATGATGTGTTTTGGGAGGGAAAGGGGTGATTATAGCCCTACCATTAGAAGTCTGTGATGATCCTGCAGCATTTCTGAGTCCAGGTTTGGATTGATGGGCACAATCTCATTTTTTCTTCTGTCAATATTCTCTAACCAAAGCAGCAAACCATGGCTCATTTCATGGAAATCCTGCAAGTGATGAGTGAAGATTTTAATAGTGTAGCAGAAAATTCCAGTCAAATTCAGGTTTTTAGTTTATGCTATGATAGGTCCTACTGGCTAAATAACGTAACTTACAAGGAAGTGTAGAATAGTATATTACAATACTATTCAAGAGATGACAAATTTAGAAAACCTTGGGCCAGAAATACATGCTTCAGGTAGCGCAGGTGTATCTTTCAGAAAACACATGCCGAAGCTGTACTTTGGCTTGCATGGGCAAGTTTCGCACCAGATAATAAGCACACCAGATAATGATATGGTTTACATTTTTGATATGTGGGATGCTGATAATTTAACATAAGTGCAATACAGACCTGGCACTGCATTAATGCATCCTGCAACGAGGAGCGCCACTCTTCGATCATATTGCATACGTGGTCCCAGCGCACGTTCATCTGAGACAGGCGCTCTTGAAGCTTCTTGCTCTCTCCACTGTCAGACTGAGTGAACTCTGAGCTGCACAGATTGATGGATAAGATGATGGCTTTACGGTTGTCAATTGCCTTCTGCAGCTCCTTGATGATAAGACAAAGTGGGACGGGGAAAAGGAAGGATGGAAATTGGTGAAACGTGACTTTCAGAAGAACCAAGTAGAGAAGGCAACACAAGAATGCAATGCTTTGCCATCAGCAACTGCGGAGTGGTACCTTATTATAACAATCTCTTTACTCTGCATGTGAGATTTGCAGAGTCACAGAGTGAGCACAGAAATGTTCACTCTTTAACATCTACTAAAATTTTACTGTAAGCATTAACAAGAACAAGCCAATTAAACTTGTAAAGTCTTAAAAGTCTGAAGTCATAGTTGAATTTTAAAGATCTGGCTCATGCTTCGGGTATGTTAAAGACAGAGCAGGCCCAAGAAAATTTAAAGAGATGTAGGACAGTTGTACTTTAGCTCACAATAAAACTTTTGCCCTCGCTTCTCAGTTTTGCTGGTAAACATGAAAACCAACATGTTTTCAAGTGGAAACTGCTGTCAACAGTATTTTAAAATAAAAGCTTTTACTGAGGGAAAAGAAAACATACAAAGAGTATAAACAACCTACTCCAATTTATAGAAGCAGGATGTGTATAAAAACTCTGATTTGTTTACACTGGAAGCCACAAAAGAAACCCCACCTCTTTTGGTTTGGAGGGCACTAATAGGCTTTCCAAGAGTGGGTGAGATAAGAACAGGATTCTTATGAAATGCCCCTTTTTCCACCTACTTTACAGCATTTCCTTAAAAGCCCCATGTCACAATGACCTTTGTAGTGCTTATGGCAGCTATATTTGGATTATAGCGAAGATCAGCATGAATATGCTTTAGACGGATCACTGCCGGAAACAGTCTTTACTATCTGTCCACCTCATCCCTAGCATGGAGCACAGTACATTTTGACATTGGCTCCCACATTTTTTTGCCAAAGCTTGTAAGATGCTAGTAACTGAATGTGAAGTTGTGGACCATCACATTTGCAGATCTTTACAGCTGTAAAATATCCAGGAAAGATCACAAAGGCAGCATTCTGATCCAGGTGCATCTGAGATGACAGAAGAAGAAACAGGAATGTTGCAACGTGACACCAACTTTTTCCTGTGTTGTAATGGTGACAGCGGTGGGTAGGCTACATCCCCTTTTGGGGACCCTCCTTCTTCTACACAAAGTAATATGTCCCAGTGAGGCATTTCTTTTAAAGTAGCTGTTTTGTTACCAGTTTGGCTAGAAAAGATTTAATTTAACTTGGCCATTTTTTTTTTTTCTTTCATCAGCTTGGCTGACATCAGGAATTATCTGTACATTCTGGAATTAAAGAATTGCCACAGAATTACTATTCCAAAAATCCATTTGGATTATATAGTAAATGCCAGTGGTACACTTTTCTGCCAAAAGGCGATTCATAACATCACTTTCCCAGTTACTTCCATTATCAGCAGTAACCCTCTATATGCAGAACGGAGAAAAACAGCTGTAACTATTGGCAACCTCTTCAACATACCTGTTGCACTCAGGTCTGTTTACAAGGTAACTCATGGAAAAGAGAAATAAAACTCACTTTCAGTTTTTTAATTCTGAGCTCAATAGTTTGTATGTCAGTGCTGAGATCAAGGCGGCGAAGCGTCTCCAGTTCCTCTTCAGTTTCCCCCAACCAAGCCCAAATGCTATTAAGGTCGGAGTTAAACTGCTGCCATTGCTGAAGGTTCTGCTTCATCCTCAACTCCTTGCTTAGAGCTTGAGCCTGGATTAATTCCCATCGGTCAATTACACCTGGAAATGATAAACACAAAATTCATCAAAAGCAAAAAACCACCAGCCACACAGACAATTGCATCAGCTGAATCCTGTGCAAGACAAAAAAATGCTCCATAAAAACCCCAGAACACTAACCCATGAAACACAACACTGAAAACTAAGTTAGATTGAAGAAAGTGACGCTGGACAGAAAGAATGAAGAATCTGGATGATTCCAGGCAGCAGGCAATGTTACCACTTTCTATTATGAGACTTCTATGAAAAGAATGAAGTTGATACATGCAGGTCTCTAAAACAGGTTATGCTGGTATAAAGACATCGTAAATTAGCATAAATGTAAACTGGACAAGGAATCTGAATATGTCTAACTAGTCACATTTTTATTATTATTTTCATTGGTATTTGTACCTATTGCAGTTTAACACTCACACCTCACTACATTTGCCTAAGCTACTGCTGATGCATTGGATAAATACCTGTGCTAAAAAGAAGTAAATTAGAGGCTATTTCTTCTTGTTAGTTATCTTGAAATATTATGGCAGAAGGACAACTTCATCATCCCATCAACTTAAAAAAAAAAAATTAAAATAAAATTACAAGTGGTGTTCCCCAAGGCTCAGTACTGGGGCCAGTTCTCTTTAGTATCTTTATCAGTGATCTGGACGAGGGGATGAGTGCACCCTCAGTAAGTCTACGGATGACACCAAGCTGGGAGGGAGGGTTGATCTGCTCGAGGGTAGGAAGGCTCTACAGAGGGACCTGGACAGGCTGGATCAATGGGCTGAGGCCAACTGCATGAGGTTCAACAGGGCCAAGTGCCAGGTCCTGCACTTGGGTCACAACAACCCCATGCAACGCTACAGGCTTGGGGAAGAGTGGCTGGAAAGCTGCCTGGCAGAAAAGAACCTGGGGGTGCTGGTCGACAGTTGGCTGAATATGAGCCAGCAGTGTGCCCCAGCGGCCAAGGCAGCCAACGGCATCCTGGCCTGTGTCAGAAACAGTGTGGCCAGCAGGAGCAGGGAAGTGATCGTCCCCCCCGTACTCGGCACTGGTGAGGCCGC
>VYZV01006536.1:4237-23064 GCA_013401275.1 Pandion haliaetus | reverse complement strand
AGCCTGGAGAAAAGGAGGCTGAGGGGAGACCTTATTGCTCCCTACAACTACCTGAAAGGAGGTTGTAGTGAGGGGGGTGCTGGTCTCTTCTATCAAGTAACTAGTGATAGGACGAGAGGAAATGGCCTCAAGTTGTGGCAGGGGAGGTTTAGATTGGATATTAGGAAAAATTTCTTTACTGAAAGGAACAGGCTGTCCAGGGAAGTGGTTGAGTCACCATCCCTGGAGGTATTCAAAAAGGACGTAGACAAGGCACTTCAGGACATGGTTTAGTGGGCATGTTTGATGGTTGGACTTGATGATCTTAAAGGTCTTTTCCAACCTAACTGATTCTATGAAAATAGACTGCATGGGTAGCATATCTTGCCAAGCTAAGAATAGAGACATTGTCTTTACAGTCTCTGGAACAAATCCATGTTTTTACAATGCCATACCTCCTGTTCTACAGCTGGTGCTTAAAATTAGTCAGGTGAATACTTCTACTCAGTGAATATAGATTTCTGTACTGTAGATGGATAGTATTAGAAGTGAAAGCTAATATTAGATGAAATGAATGCTGACTTAAGTGTTTTGTACAGCAATATAAACAATCTTTTTTCATCAGAAAACGTTCAACAAAAATGCATTGCATCCACAGGGACTTTCAGAACGGCTTAGGTTTATGTCTCATGATATGAAGCGGTTCTTAAAATGCACTTGTATGCCTAATCTCTTTATAGGTCATATACAAGGAATACTTACTACTCCTATTAAGAGATGTTAAACAGAACACGGTAACAGAGTCATGTAAAAATACATGCCAGTAAGTAACACCAAGTATTTATTAAAAAAAACTTTGTATGTTTGCTACTTTTCATAACTGCTTTCCATCAAAGAACTAAATGTTACTTACCAGCTGTTTGTGTTTCAGTACTGTTCAGGTTAATAAGTCCAGATAGTTTTTCTTCTTCCTCCTTCAGTTTATATCCAAGCCTTTTTACTGAGTCTATGCTTCCACTGCACTCACCTAGTAGCTTCATCTGTGTTAACAAACAAAATCCCATCTCAATATGCACTGTACAGGACTAATTACATGGAAAATGCAAATTACAATGCAACCTCCAAAATTTTCCAAAAGTAGGTCTAAGTGTGAAGATAAAAATCTATTACTTTAACAATCTGTCCTGATACTATGAAAGAAATTTATATGGAGACAATAAAGGCTTAAAACATAAGTTCAGATTAAATAGAAATAACTCAGTACCACTGTGCCAAATCATGCTGGATGACTTTAGGTGCCATTTGTTCTAAATGTTAAGACAGTATGGCAAAGACACTAGAAGATGTGATAAAGAAAATAAACTTAAGTGTGAAATATTACTATGCATCCAAGCAGCTAATCTTTCAATTGTCAATAATAAATTATTTGAATGAATTAGAGATTTTTCTTCCAGAAAACCTCTCTGAGAAAGCTTTTTAATCACAGATTCCATATAAGCAACCTTGTTTACATGATGCACATTTATAATTCATCAGCAAGAAGAATAATGTGCATGAAGCTATAAAACCTGCTCTTAAAAGCAGAGGAATTTTAAACAAGGATATCATCATTAGATGGATAAAAACATGTGTGAGAAAGTACTTTTGGACATCTGCAAAAATGTAATAGGAAAATAAACTCCTTGGAGTCAAGTTCCTGTAATCTTATGCTATTGTAAACACACTAATAACATAAACAACAATAGCATGTGTTTAAGGGTAGCAACTGTATGAGAGAGTAAGTCTGAGAAGCAGTAATATGTAATTGCTTTGTTGAAAAAGCTATATTTCTTTCAAGAGCAAAGCTAAGCTTGGAGTGCTGTTTCAACTTGTGCTCCAAAATACACGCACATATCCTTTGTAACTGGAATCCAGCTCTGGTCCTGTAGGTGTTTTGCTGCGGATGATGTTTTCTGTTTGCTGTATTTGGAAACGACTGGTGTCTAAGGCTTTGTCCAGCTGTCGGATATGTGCTTCCAGGGCACCAGGTTCTCCTGTACCAAAAACAAAAAAAGTGGCTGTCACTCAAGTTTTCCCAAAGCTTTTTTTTGTCTTTTGCCCTGGCAGAATAAATACCAGGAATACTATCTAGATTAGACAGTAAAGGAAAAGTGTGACTGCAGGCGTAGGAGTGGTACAATGTCAAAGCGAACTGATAACTAGTTACATTAGAGGATGTTAGTGACCTTCAGAGGACAGATGACCATACGAAGGAACATGCCTGCCATAAGCATACTATCAAAGAGTCCACAATTTAAAGCAGGATTGAAAACTATTCTGAAGTGCCTTTTTCCCTCAGAGAATTCCTCACCTCTCTGAAGGGGAAAGTTCCTAGCAAAGCATGCTCTAACCTCACTCATTTTGGAGAATGCCTTGCTCCCTTTCACAGACACTCTCAAATAAAACCTTCTATCCCAAACTCCTCATCCGAATCCATGTTAAAATTTGATTTCTCCTCATTTCTCTTTGTATTACTTATCTCTACCAAAAAATAGTGGAATTTCGATCTACATGAAAGGATCCTATTTGTATACAATTTTGAAGATTAAAAGCGGTACACAAATGCTAAGCAATACTGCTATAATTATATTCTCAAGGTCCACAGATGACTGGATGTCGTGAAGGTCCACAGCAAGTAGTCCACAACTGATTTAGGCAACCACACTAAGCAGCAAAATTTATAGTAATTTTCCAGTTAGGCATTTGACAAAAATTATGCTTAATACATCTACAAGATGGTATTATTCATCCAAGCCGTTTGGAACTCATACCAACGTTTTTGAAGCAGGCCTAACTTGTATTTTCCATATAGAGGTCAGCTGAATTCTGTGATATGAATTAGCTGCAGCCAATTCTAATCTGAAGCAGGCTGCAGCCTAGAGGACCCCAAGAGATCCCTCTTATCCATATTCTATCACTGTGCCTGATTTCCATCTGTTTACAAAGGTAGTTTGAATTTATTCATAAAGACACAATTAAAAAACGTGCTTAGAGAAGGGGAGCCTTCTGTCCACCTAATTACAGAAAATGGACCCTCTTGGATGGTTTATCTTTTTTCATACAAAACACTGCCTCACCCCAAACGGACAGAAGAAAGTGCTCAATACTGCTTTTCCCTCACTACTTTCAAAATTTTCACAGGTCAGAAAAACTAGACACATTTTTCTATATGTACTGCTATTACCAATATTATTATTATCAATTACTGCTCTTAATCAATCATAACATTATTTCACTAATATGGGGAAAAATAAAAATGGACAGTGAAACTGAGGTCTGTGCCACAGATGCTGAGATTTTAAACATTTGCTATTTCAAATATGCAATGAAGTCATTATTTCAAAAGAGAAAAAACTGTGCAATCATGAGAGAAGCTATTTGTAAGTGCATCTAATCCCTCCAAGAGAGTCATCTAACAAATGAAACAGTACGTTTAATCTTGTGTAAAAATGCTACATGAAAAAAAATTCATCTTCCAATCTAAAAGACTAAGATACAGACATTGGACTACAGTACCTCACCTTGGCATTGTTACCACATGAGACAACAACTAACCTAAAAGTTTGTATCTAGGTAATAATCCAAGCTGTGGCTGTGTTAAAAAAATAAGTGCAAAACCAAACAATTAGGTTTTGCTCTATATCTTTTCCTTCTGCCTTAATCTTTGTAGAAAACACTCTTCTCTCAGTGACATAAAACGGTATTAAGTCCCGTTGAGGGACTCGAGGGAATAAAGACCAATCAGGGTAACCTACTGATCAGTTAAGTCTAGTTAGCCGAGGTGGGAGGGCCAATACTTCAAACATTATTGTTTCATCCATGCACCTAATAATACTTTTAAGCGCAGTAGTAAAGCAAGATAATTCTACATTAACATGCCAATGCTGCCATGTAAGAAATCTTTATCTTGTTAAGTTGTGAAAAGTATAGCAGATGCTAAGAGAAGAGGAAGAAGTTATGTTTGCGCACTGTAGTATTTGCATCTGGCTATGCTTAGTCTTTTTTGATGCCTACCAGAGATATTTTTGAGTGCGTTTTCTGTGAGTGTTACATAGGCCTCAAGAGTTTCAGGGATCTCTACATCTGAAAAAATAAAAGCACAGTCTAAATTGACAGCTCAGCAATGGGGGTCTCCTTACAGCAGGAGTCCTTTTCACGGGATGGAATATATAAACTGTTCCGATAGCAAACATCCTTTCTGGTGAAGGAAGAAAGATGAAGACTGAAGCACAGGGAGCCTGCTACAAAGACTCTTAGTATCCAGGCAAACCTGACTCTTTTCAGAGCAATGACCTGGAAAGCAAGACAGCCACAGGATCAGAGTATAATATACCAGTGTGTCTTCCCCCACAGCTGACTGCATTTGGGCACTTTCACTCGGTAAGATTTATTATGCAAAGCACATGCTTAGAAAGGATTTCCAGCTTCACTAGAGAGCAAGACCCATGTTCCCACCTCAGGCTAAACACTCAGTTGCTGGAGTCTTGCCTGAGTAAGGGCTGAGTTTAGATCTACTTAAGCACGTGATGATTTTGTCTGTGCATCTCTCCCACAGCATTTCTTCATCAGTTTGTTCTGCACTTCTTGCCATGTCCAGTATAACTTCTTCTAGTTAGAATAACTTATGATGCATTGCTGTTACAGATGACATATCCCATCTGGCGGGCCACAAGCATAGACACACAGCCAATTCCCTGTCATATCACATACGCCTTTGCAATTTTCCAAGGCTGTAGTCATCCAGGAATCTCCATTGCTGTGTCTAAGGCCAGAAGGCCACTGGGATCACTTAGGGAAAGCTATTTAAAATCTTCAGGGGTTATTTAAAATACTTTTCCATGAGCATCTTGTCCAAGCCATCACAAATGTAACATTTGCTTCTTTTTACTAGGAGAAAACAGGACACACAATTTGCTACCATACCTGCTATACCAGCTGCTCCTCTCGGGTAGAAGTCCTTCCCTTGTCCTCTGTCTTCTTCCTCAGAGTGCAGTGCCTGTGAAACGGCTGTCTCCAGGTCTCTGCTTAGGTCGTAGTCATGATCCCACTCCAGGGGAATGGAGTCCACGCTTGCAGGGGTATCTCGCCCTGATCGCTCGCTTCTCACCGGCTGGGAAAGAGGCAGTGAAAGGTTGGAAGAGGGGTGCGGGGAGAGAACGCTGTCCGCAGATTTGTCATGCCAGTGTATGTCAGAGAGATCTGCTGATTCATCCAGATCCACCTCCCTGTCAGAGAGGTCGTGTTCGTCATCTGTCAGCTAGAAGCATAATGCAAACAGAACCGATCAATGAAATGTGCAGAGGCACTGCATGGTCAGCCTGGGTCAGTGAAATAAAGTAGCATTAGGCAACAGTCACACTGATGGAATTTCCATTTTGCGTTCTTTTGCACTTCCCCTTCATTATTTTAAGGTGCACTAAAAACCCAAAGCAACACAAAAGTTTATAATGCCAGCTCATTTCAATTACTTAAGGCACCACAAAGTCTCATGTCAAGCAAATGTCTCCAGACTTTTTATTGATGCCACTGCTATGCAGACATCAAGTTAAAGAAAACTCTGGAATCAAGTCACATGAAGCATAAGCGACCTTTATCATGACCACTGCTCTCATTATATTCTTTCATATTCTGAAAACTCTGGGTTTTTTTCCTTTCCTTCAGTAGGACTTGAGCTACAAAAAATCATTTTGCTATCACTTATTCAGCTATGTGTTCAGTTCTGGAGACAAATTTCTCTCTCTTCTGATGGGAACAATAATTTTATCATTTTTTTAGACAAGACAGAACTCAATAAGCTGCCAATGAAACTATCTGACAGAGCAGGGAAATGTTCTTTTACCAGTACCACACTGCTACCCGCACTAATAATGTTTTATAAATCTCCAATTTGCATCGATTTTCATGATGATTTACAAAAATTCCAGATCTGGTGAGTTTGCTCTCTGAACAGGACATAAATAGCATATAATGAAGGGAGGCAGATGGTTAGGGTTGTAACAAAATTAAACCACAGGATTTTTGGAAAGTTACAGAAGTTTCACATTAGTTCATTTCAACAGCTTTCTCTCTCCTCATTCTCACACTTGTAAAATGGCAACAAACCAAAAAAATACGTATGTATGTGTCCTCATTTCAGATGGGATGGAGTTAATTTTCTTCCTAGTAGCTGGTACAGTGCTGTGTTTTGGATTTAGTGTGAGAATAATGTTGGTAATATACTGATGTTTTAGTTCTTGCTAAGTAGCACTTATCCTAAGTCAAGGCTTTTTCAGTTTCCCATGCTCTGCCAACAAGGAGGTGCACAGGAAGCTGGGAGGGAGCATGACAGCTGACCCAAACTAGCCAAAGGGATGTTCCATACCATAGGACATCATGCTCAGTATATAAACTGGGGGGAATTGGCCAGGAGGTGCCAATCATTGCTCAGGCACTGGCTGGGCATCGGTCAGCGGGTGGTGAGCAATTGCATTGTGCATCAGTTGTTTTTCTTGGGTTTTATTCCTCTCTTTTTTTGTTATCTTCCTTTTAATTACAATTCTTAATTATTATTATTATTATATTTTAGTTTATTTCAATTGCTAACTGTTTTTATCTCAACCCACAAGTTTTACTTTTTTTTCTTTTCTGATTCTCCTCCCCATCCCACTGGGGCGGTGGGGAGGAGGGAGGATTGAGTGAGCTGCTGTGTGGTGCTTAGCTGCTGGCTAGGGTTAAACCATGACAATATGTAAGTATACATACAGGAAGGCGGATGAGTTTCTTGTGATAGCGTTCCACACGTCCAAAGACCTCTTGACAGTAACGACGCAGCTCATCTAGTTCTTCTTCAATGACAGCTGCATCCATGGGCTCACTTTTCTCAATAAGCTGCTCACCCTGCACAATTATCTGCTCAATTTTGTTGTTGTTCAGTGAAATTTCTTGCTGGAAAGCCTATATAAAAGAAAAGCCCATGCTTTATCACTGAAATCAACATTACAACCACCTAAGTTATTAAGGATGAAAGTCTTAAGAGTTTTTCAGCAAGAATGGTGTGGGTAACAAACGGGGACCATTCCAAATATTCTGGCACAAGCAACAATGAGCAATTAAATTTAGCATTCCACAGTCTTTCTAGCCAAAAACAGTGATAGTTCATGGTTTACCATATCATTCTTTACTTGTTGTATTTGGAAAGAAAGCTCTTCTCTAAACAAGCCATGCCCATGACCAAATGTCTAGAATGAACACAGATGCTAAAGCTAACACGCTGGAATTTTGCATAACATGACATTTGATATTTTTCTGTCCCAATAATGATTTTTCTGATGCAGAAATGGTTGACAAATGTAGTAATTCTTAGGAGTCAGCAATGGAGACTTGACATTAATAATTTTTATTGACATTTTCTCTTCTGATTAGGGAATGGAGACTATCACCCTTGTTTTTTTCAAAATTTTTCACAGCACAAAGTTCTTCCACTCTGGCAGAAAAGTATGTATTGAAACCTGACATAGCCCATAACTTCTGAGGTTGAATTCTCAAATACGTGACAGTATCAGGCTGCATTTTTGCATAATGTTTCTTAAATTCTTTTCCCACCATGAATGCTTTTATCCCTTCTCTCATCGCACCTCCTGTTACCATTCAATCATTCTTTACCTTAAGTTGCTTTATCTTTGCTTGGACATCACACTCTGAGAAATGCTCAATGTTGGTCAGCTGCAGGTCCATCTCTGTTAGCCATACCAGGATGCTATCACGTGCTGTCTCAAACTCCTCACGCTGGCCAATAAAGTGCTGGGGGATGGACAACGGAGTGGCATGAAATGACCAAACAGCCCAACCCCCTCCAGCAATAGTAGTTCTCCAAAGATATGGCTTTCATGCCCTTCAAACTTAACCTAAACTCAGTACGCCTTCTTTCATTTCCTACATGCTTTCTACAGTTCCCTTTTCAGTAATATCATCTACAGCTGCAATTAGCTGACCTATGAAAGTTATCTTCTATGAAGGAGGTGGTGTCTGAGGTCACCAAGCATTTGTCACCCTACAGACTTCATGCCTTGGTTACCTCAAAGTGAGCTGATAAGCTCCCTCCTCTTCCAAAGGTAGAAATCCCCTGAAAAACACTGTGCATACGCATTAAACTGGAAGCTTTTGGACTACCCCTGATTCATAAGTATAGTAGTAAAACTGAAGGGCTTAAAAATGGAAAAAATACTTTTAGCCTGCGCAGGATGGAGGTAACTCTCTTTTGTAAGTTGTCCCATCTCTGGTTCCCCTCATGAACCATCTGCTTGAGGCTGCAGTCAGAGTCAGTACGGTTCTCTCGGGCCAGGCGGCGATACTGTTTATTGATCAGTTCCAGCTGAGTCAGACTTTCATGCACTTGTCTCTGGAAGGCCTAAAGCAATATGAACAAAAGACACCATCGGTTTTTTAATTACTGAAATCAGGATACATATATAAGTGTCTCCCTTTATTTTGACCCTACTTTTACACTTTGACCTGTGTTAGCTGATAGATTTCACTAGGGATGCGGACATCTCCTGAGGGCTATCTTATTGAGAGGCTGCTTTCTGATTAAAATGAGAAAAAAAAAAAAAAAAAATTTACAAAATTGACATAGTTCACTGAATGAGAAATTGCAACATGAATGCCCATTACAATGGCAAATTCAGCACAAAAAGAATTAGACTCAATTTCTACTCAATCATATGCCTTTGTATTTGAGAACAGAAACATAAACAATGAATATGAAACCTTTTTTTTTTTTAAATGAACAGAAGTCCAAGATTCCTGTGGCTTCATCAGATTTCCTTACACACACTGAATTTGCTGAAGTGCAAACATTGAAGAGATTTGAGCAATTGTTTATTCTGAGTTTTACTAAAAATAGTGAATAATGGTACTGAAGGAATCATCTTATCTTCTGTATACTGGTATACAAGTAATTTTTGACTTAAAATTTTCACAGAAGGAAAATTTCGTGAACATCCATACCAACTTATGGCTGGGCAAGTGTCTGCACCATGTACTTTCAGTGCTTCCTCGACTGTTACAAAAGCCTCAGTCACCCAGCTGGGGACCAGAAACAGGAGGTGACTTTGCCCATGAGTTTCACATTGTGACTTGCAATCACAAAGCAAGCTGGAGATAGCACCTTGTAAGGAGCCGATGGAATTAAACCCTTCAAGAATAAATAATAATAATAAAAAAGAATATTTTTTTAAAAAACTACTCATTTTTATGTTGTCACAGAAACAGAAAAGCAATCAGACAAAGGAAGACTTAAAAACACAGACTACACCAGCTCTCTTTTGAATTCAAGTAGGTTGTGGCTCCCATTGTAGTTCTGCAAACTTGCTCTCTGATATTGCTCATAATGCAAATAAACAGTCAATCTTTCCCAAAACAAGACATCACCCTTACTAAGGACTGAAGAAATTTGATAGCTAATATACTTCTGCACAGAAATTTTAATTACAATCAGCTAACACATGAGATTTCTGCATAAACAATATATACTCTTCATATGGTACCAGTCAAAGCAAAAAATGAAATAAGCACATTTCTGCTGTAATACCAGAGACAAAAGTAAAGAAGCTGGTTTGAAAAAACAAAAATTTTAAAAGTCTGTTGAGTCTATTCCTTTCATTAAATGGCCATCAAATTGGATAGGGGACAACCAACAAGGAGCAAATGTTCTTGCAACTGGAGAGAAATGCTCAGAACTGAATTCACTTAAAACTGCACAAGGAGGCATATCTCATATCAGAGGCACAAATCTGACTATATTTACTAGAACCAAGAAATCTAAAAGTGTGCAGTTGGTGTTTCACCTGTTACCAAGCCTTGTCCAGCAAGAGAACAGCTGTGTATTTGCCTTCCATTTTTTCAGCTCAGCTACACATGAATTCATCTGTTGCATTCCTTCCTATAACCTCTTTTCATTTCTCCATAAACTACTGGAAAGGAAGGAGTTGGATTTTGTACAGTGAAGTCAGCGAGAGCTTTCTCTGACCTCTGTGCTCAGGAAGGGAAAGGTTCTTACACGGTCTGCTGGGCTTTTTTTTTTTTTTTTTAACTTCAACTGCAGATATGGAGGGGAAAATAAAATTAGAAAAAAAATGTCTAGTTAAAGCAGAAACCTGGCTGACTTCATACTGACTTCACAGTGAAGTTGCTGAATTCTGCTGAATTTGAACACCACAACTTATGTCACTTGCATTCCTGCTTTTTGGTAGGTGTAGAAGCAGATGCTCAGAAAAAAAAGAAGAAAAAAAGAGAAGGAACCAAACTGCAAGGAAAGCAGCTTCTGGAGAGGCTGCTAAACTGTTCTCTTCATAGCTAGTTCCTGCTGACATTGTGTAGACAGTAAAAATCCCACAAGTCTGCAGGAGAGAGAAAGCCACCATCAAGCTGAGGTTCAATGAAACAGACATTGGGCAAAGTCAGATCAGCTGTAAAAATCAAAGACAGCCAAGATATTTTTGGTACTGTTTCTCATACAGAGACTCGCCAAATAAGAGATTTAGATCCTGATCACTGAATAAAGGCACAATGGAAAGGAAGTCTGAGACAGAGTACTTGTGTCCAGGAAGCAAACATTTTATACTATGGCAACCTACCTCACCATAATGAAGTCTGCCAGTGTTTAACAATAAAACCTGGCTGGTACATTCAGAAATGTGAATGTCAGTTATAAAACTTGAATCAGCACTTCACAGTTTATAGTTTTGAATTAATTGTTAAACCAAAAAGTATTAACTGGTCTTAGACATTATTTGAAACTTGCATTTCTTCTTCACAGCAAATACTTGACAGCACCTGACTGTTTACAGAATTGCCTAAACAATTTGTTCTTTCTTCAGAATTATTTTTCTCTCTCATCTTGATACACTCCTTGCAAATACGAAACTGAGCAAAAGATTTTCAGGTGTGACTAGCCACACTGCATGTGCACATGCTTTACACACAGGCATACACTCCATTGTACTTATGAGACAAGCCACCACATTGTAGTAGACACAATGGAGTTGTGTAACAAGCTCTTAAGCGCTGACTGAAGTGACAGCTTGTCAGTTTTGAAGCATGCACTTAATGTTAAGTCACGGGGGACACCACGTGGACATATAACAATACTTGCACGAACATGAATTTCAGGTATAAGGATGTGAAGTGGGTGTATTGCACATTGTGCGAAACAGGAAAAGAGTTCAGAGGGCTGGTTTCAGAGAGTTACAGAAAGAAGAGAAGGGATAAAATCAAAGCAAAAGCTAAAACATGCAGCATGCATTTGAAGAGGTACTTGGTGAAGGGAGATTTATGAATGGTCTGGAGCACCTACTGACTGGACATATTAAAAAGCTGCAGAAATAAAAAAAGGTGAGAAATCTAACTTTGGTGAACAAACAGCAAGTGAGAGTGGATTGATTTATTAGCATTTTCAGTTGCCACCTTCTACTGCTTTTTCATCCTAGAAGCCTGCCACTGAAGGCAGCTACAAAATCAACTGCCCTACATTAATACGGTGTCTCTGCTGAGTGAATTGTGTATGGGAAGGAAGAACACCAGCTGGCGGCCGTAATGTGATCAGTAGATATTAAATTTCAACTATTATAAATCACCTCAAATTTCTTCAGTTCTTCCTTAGCAACCGTGTAAAGCACACCAGAGGAGCTCGGGAAAGCAGCTGTCCTCTCAGAGATTTTTAGCCAGTCTTCAAATCTAGAGTAGTCATCCAAAAACTTTTGCCATAGCCGCCATGTCTCTTCAATTCTGCAATAGATAATGGAAAATTAGGGAATGCTCAGACTGAAGGCCAGCTGACCTACAGAACTTTAACTAATCATCTACAACAGCAAACTAGTGCTGCACCAGACAATAACCGGCTCTTAATCTAACTCAGACAGCCAGACTGATAAACAGACCACAGGGAAGGCTGGCTCATTCCAGACTGAGCTAGAATAAGATGATGTCAATTTTTTTTTTTAATACATCTAATTTTGGAATCTGAGCACATGCTAAATAACTTCTGAAATACAGTCTCAGTGTAGGTACCCAAGACAGTGTTTTAGAGATTAGAAATTCCACACTACCTTCAACTACAGAACTTTTTCTTACAGAATACTAAAGATGTTGCAGCATATATTTTAAAGTTCCCAGTCATTATTCTGCATTGCAAAGGGACACAAACTTTTCTTTTGCATTCACCAACAAGTGGTAAAGTGCTATCTCTCAAAAGTTAAAAGTTATTCCAATGTTTAAAAAAAACAATTTGACTTCAATTGAATATGTAAAAATAGGGGCTGACTCTTGATCCTGAGATCAAATTGGCTTAATACCGAGACTGTAAAATCTCAAGAGCTTCAACACACTTGATTCAAAATAACAACATCTTTTTTGGGACAGGTTCTATTACAGCAGAACTTTGTCTGGTTTTACATACAGAATACATCTTTCCCAAATCTTAGATACACAGGTCCGATATGAACCTGATCCATGCAAAATTTATGCTTTGTTGATGATATGCTATTTAACCTGAAGTTTGACATCTGGGAAGTTGCTTTTTAATATGAGTAACTGTTTCTAGTACAATAAAGATCCTAAATACTGATAGCTCAGTTAACTTACTGGTACAAATCTACTAATAGCATAACGTGTACATTGCAAAAAAGTAAAATAGAGTTTAGTGCATTGTTCCACATTAACTTAAAATAGTTCTGAGTTAATTTGCTGGACACAAGCCTGTATATTTTCAGGATGGACTGTGTCAAAGACAGAAATTATAAGTGGTATTTTCATATATATATATATATATATATGTATACACTATACAAGAATTACCACTGCAAGAGTATAAATTTACTTAAAGATAGCAATCTGTGGATGTAGAGCAGCACGACTTAAAAGCAACAATTTTTTGCATAAAATAAAGACAACCTTTACTAAATACCTGAAGAATATCCCACAAAACCAAAGATCATATAAAGTTCAATTCAGCATTTTGAAAAGTCACAAACTTTACCTAGAGTTCTTGATATGACTGTGTAAGTATCACAGAAATCAGATTCACGACTTTAAAAGACACAGAAAATACGTTCATAAATACAGAGTTCAAACAGTGAAACGCATCTTATTACCGGTCAGCACAAGAATACGTAGCGTTGGCGCAATCTAGCCTACATCATTACAGCTATCAAAATCACCCACGCTATCCTAGCTGGGAATAGAAAACAATGAATCTTCTGGATGTCACGGGCACGCAGCGTACAGATTGGCTAAGCATGTGCAGTAAACCAGACCACACCTAAGATGCATGGGCGCTACGGACGGCCCACACTTGCTCCGCAAAGCTATGGTGGGGAGACGAGGAAATTCCAGATGAGTGTTCAGTCCTAAAATTCTTCCAAATGAACAAGATCGGACGTAAGAAAAATTGCTGGGGAACATTAGGTGCATGAAGACCCTAACATCTGGAATAACATTCTACCCATTTGATAACTAGTTTCCCCATCAGTCTCAGCAGTTCCAGGGTAAACTTAAGTGTTACAACTCTCCCTTTTAAGGTTATGTTTTCTAAATCTTTGGAGTCACTGCTATCATCTAAGCTTTCTCTAGTTTCTCTCTCATGATTTCTGTAAAGCATGGGAAATAAGACATCATTCCATCAAAGGACTTGTGAGCAAGATTTGATAATTGATATCTGCACCTTGTATAAAGGCACATACGAACACAACCCAAAATTTCTTTCTTTCCCCACAGCATAACAGTTATTGGCTTTTATCCAGCGTATGATCTTTTTCTGATTTCTACACCCTTTTCTTCAGTACTGCAACCCTATAAACATACATCCCATCCTGTATTTGTGCCTGTGGAAGGAAATACTAATTTGTAGGCATTTTAGACTTACTTAAGTCGCCTTTCCATTGACATTGCACAAATGTTCCTCCACCTTCTGTCTAGATTGCGTGTAGCCTGCTGGATAGAGTCACACTCTGCTTCTGTGGCACAAGCATCACAGTCATGAAGCAGCACTTCACA
This sequence comes from Pandion haliaetus, assembly GCA_013401275.1. Classification (NCBI taxonomy): domain Eukaryota; kingdom Metazoa; phylum Chordata; class Aves; order Accipitriformes; family Pandionidae; genus Pandion; species Pandion haliaetus. The sequence continues at coordinate 9,018 of VYZV01006536.1, read as the reverse complement.
CAGATTGAGAACAGATGCCACTCCAGTGCTGTGCTTCTCTATGTCCCTCTGAAGTTCCTGTAGATGAAGAAATTAATTCTTAAGAGAAATTGCAAAATATGCATAAATACAAATGCATTTCTGTTCTATTTATTTAAAAAAAAAATTAATAAGCTTGCAAACAGGAGAAAACCATCCAGTGAATACCTATTAGGAGACTGCACCCGCGCAAGTGGTGTTGCAATGTTATCAATGAGGCCAGGAGAACCTGGCAGCATGCACAGCTCTCCCAGGGACTATGAACACCAAACCATCCCCTGTGACAAACTGCCAGAGCTCTGCATGCTCAGCTGAGCATCTTTCACATACATTTAATCAACATCACCAATAAATGGTGGAATTATTCCCAGCCCTTTCCCATTATCACAGGGAATGCAAAGCAGAAGTTAGTAAGGAAAGTGTGACAAGAAAATATGTTCTCATCTGCTGCAAGGGTTTGGGGGAGGTATCCTTTGTGAACCTACTCTTCTCCAGATGAGCTAGCTGCAAAGTGGCATGTTTGACATGGAGATCGGCAGCAGCACATGTTGAACAGTGTATCTCTGGGAGGAGATTTTTCTTCTATGTTGGTTTTCACTAGGATAGAGTTAATTTTCTTCATAGTAGCTAGTATGGGGCTTATGCTTTGGATTTGTGCTGAAAACAGTGTTGATAAGTCAGGGATGTTTTCATTACTGCTGAGCAGTGGTTACACAGAGTCAAGGCCTTTGCTGCTTCTCACCCCACCCCACCAGTAAGCAGGCTGGGGGGGCACAAGAAACTGGGAGGGGACACAGCTGGGACAGCTGACCCCAACGGAGCTGGGGGAAGAAGGAGGAAAGGGGGATGTTTGGAGTGATGGCATTTGTCCTCCCAAGTAACCATTAGGCATGATGGAGCCCTGCTTTCCTGGAGAAGGCTGAATACCTGCCTGCCCACAGGAAGTGGGGAATGAATTCCTTTGCTTGTGCGCACAGCTTTTGCTTTACCTATTAAACTGTCTTAATCTCAACCCATTAATTTTCTCACTTTTACCCTTCCGATTCTCTTCTCCATCCCACTGGGGGGAGTGAGCGAGAAGCTGCGTGGTGCTTAGTTGCTGGCTGGGGTTAAACCACGACATCTTCCTTCAACTTCCCAATTCTATAGCATTTTCCTTCGAAATGGAAAAGGAAAATTCAGGACAGCTAAAGAAAATGCACTTACAGTGTCTTAGCACTTATTATATGTGATCAGTATTACGTCTCCTGTTGGTTTCTTGGTTGCCATGGCTTGTTCTACACTGTTGATAACGTTTCATCTTGAAGCAGTGTTTCAGCTTCAGTTTTGAACTACAGGTTCAAGTTAAGACAAGCCACAAAAGTAATTGGCTATTGCTGCTGGATCAGTGCAAGGAAAAGAAACCCTGCTTGACTCCTGCCTACATTTCCAATGAATCATCAGAATATTAGATGGAAAAAACAGGATGGACAGTAACAAAGTCAAGACAACATAATTCCAATAGTGACAAAGAAGTACTAATGCGGCCACACCAAAAAGTGATATATTGCCTCTAGAATACTAAGTTCACTTCTGATTCAGATGAAGAAAAGAACTGTTAGGACAATTAGAGGTGTGGAAGTTTATTTAGCAGAACAAGAACTTGGCAGCCTGAGGATAAGTAGAGATAAACTGCTCTTTATAATTTTGCTAGTGAAGTAAACTACAACATGCAAAGGGAACTATAGTGTCAACATATTGTGTCTACATACATTTAAGGTCTAACTAGAGGAACTTTTCTTACAACTAGCAATACGATGTTCTGAAAATGCCTTCCAGCAGGAAATGAGATCTAAACGTAGAATCTAAAAACCTCAGCAAATTTGAAATGGAGCAAGTTCAACTTGTATCAACCATTTGATTTGGTTGTTTGCGATAACTGAGGCTGGACTCTGAAATAATCTACTTCCTCTTCTCATCTATGAAACAGAAGGCTATTTTGTGAACATCTCCATGAGATCATCAAGTGGAAAATCACAATGTTTTCTTCCTCAGCGCTGACCCTTTCACTTTCATTTGCCTGGAAAACACTCTTTCATTGTGATGTCCAAGTGCTTATTCTTATTTCTGTCCATCCTGAAATGTTATATAAGGGTGGATGCTATAAACAAATACAATACTCTATGAAACACATATTCCAGACAGCTATGAGACTTGAGGTTAAGCAAGTTCAGGTAACAGTCTCCTTTCTGCTGTTTTGGAGTAGAGCAGCAGTGAGAACTGCCAGTTGGTGGTCCTCAGGATTTCTAAGGGTTAAACTTTTCTATTCATCTACAGAACTTTTCTACAAGCAAAGTCTACACTGTTTTTTATTCCATAGCCTTACATTTCTTTCCCATATTTTAAAATTTTCTGTTCATTAGACAACATTTAGCCTTTGGGTTAGTTCACAAAGGTGCATCACTTTTATGCACTGCTGTCACCCCCACACAGCTTTTTTTTTCCTTTACCAACGCAGAAGCAAACACCATTTTTTCCACATTTCAAGTGGTAGCAGATTGAGAAAGTAAACAAACAAGCACTCCTTGAAATGCAGTTTGCAACCCTAGGAGAATACCCTACCTTCCCCAGGATATTCAGCTTCAATTGTATCTCTAATTTCACTACAGAGACCAGCAATCTGCAAAGCTGATTCTTGGCTGAAGTAGATGCTGAGAAGTAGATAATGGAGTTACAGAAATGGGATTTGGTCCTCCTCTTTCACAGAATAATATTTTTAATGTAATTTTGTATATGAACAACTGGTAGCAGTATGAGCAGGGAAGATAACATGACCTCAGTGGAAGATCAAACATGGAAAAGAACGTAAGATCACTAATGGAAGAAGAAAGGGATGAAATACTTGAGAAGGTGGTCAACGTACTGGCCTTCTGAGATGTGGTGGATAGTGACATAGCCTCTGACTGATAAAAATACTGGTTGCCATACACAGGTGGGTGGGGTTTTTTAATTATTATTATAACCATGGCTTGCAGCGTTATCAAATCAAATCATCATCAAGTTTCCAAACATGGCATCCTCCCAGGATAAGATACACCTTTATATCTTTATATCTTTCGAGTTCAAATTAAACCACTCACACTTCTACAGAATATCACTGCATGCTGTCACTGCGTCAGGATCACCACAAGGACACAGCAGAAGGCAGAATAAGTACCATAAGAAGTGGTTGTAACAAACTGTGGGATGCCTGCATAGGGATGCTAGTGAAAAATCTCAGGTGTCTACTTTGTTGACAGCAATGTTTAGCCCTGCCCAGCACTTTATTGTTTCAGAAACACCACTCATTAGTGACGCTTGTGTGTTATAAATTATTATCCCTATGTAAATTACATATAGAATATTAATAAATAATTCTGCACAGCCATGTAGCAAATCAGCCGGGGAGTCAGCAAAAACTCTGAGCAGGTTCTTGGGATCAGTTCCACACTCAGCTTAAAAGAGCAAAATGCCAGTTTGTACGCTTCAGAAATTAATTACCCCCCCAAACATTCTGGCACTCCTCTTCCCACGCGTTTCTTTCTGCTCTGCAGAAAGAACTCAGGAGAGCATCTAACTCATCTCCAGTGAGGCACCAGAAAGGTATTTTTGCCAATAAATAACTAACAGGAACACAACAGAACAACAGTCCTCCCCAGCAATGTGCTTTGAGGTAAAACTGCACTGGGCAGTGAAGTGGAACAGGAAAGAGAAAATATAGTAAATCTTCTGAGGAGTAAAATTAGTTGTAATGCCAAAAACTGGTTGACTTAACATTTCTCTGCCCATTGTGGTGTTGACTATTTTGTTCTAGTACTGCATAAAGGCTTTGTGTGCTGTAAACCAACCAATTTTAACTCTACATGTATAGCTCATGCATCTTTGCATGCAAAGTGATTCTCAAACAAGCTGCAAAATAAAACTGAGTTGGAAGGGTTGCTAAAAAAGTCATTTTCAAGCATGTGCAAAATTTGCAAGGTCTAATAGGTGTCAGTTTTGCCTCTGGGAACAGACAATTCAAACAAACACAAACCACAAACCCCAAAGGAAAAACAATTGCAATAACTCGTTCAAGTTACAGCCCTTGGTGCCTTACCTTTCTCAGAAAAAGGTCAATCAGCTCCTGGCGAATTCGATGTCAAAGCCAGAAGAAGGCTCTATAAGTGACACAGTAAGTACCACTTGCCTTGATATTCAAACATGTCTTTGCCTCATGCCCTCTCAGCATTGAGCCAGGTACGGGCAGCCCAAGGACACTCTGCTTCTCCCCATGCCATCATGCACCTGATAAGTGTGTTGTATTTTACCTGCTGTTCATTTAGTTTCCTTTGTATCTCCTCAGAGTCACAAGTTTCGTAGACGATAGGTTTGGACAGCTCTGACTCAATGTGGGCAAGCCAAGATCTCAGGCTACTCATGTTTTTATCCAGCTGCTGCACTGCAACAAGGGTCTCCTTCAACTTCTTTACCCTGTAAAGAAAAAGAAATGGCAGCATAAGTACACCCTGAAGGAGAATTTCCACAGCATGTGTTTCAGGAAGTTTTCAGAGAAACTTAAGTTAGATGGCAAGTTCTGTTCTGAAGTCTTCCTTTATTAAGTAACAGAAGTATATTATATGTGCAAATGGTCCTGCATTCATAGGTTCCGGTTAAGAAAAAATAAGAGCTTACTAATGCCAGACAACATTTTCAAAGCTTCTGTACCTTTTACAGTTGAGTTGTGTTTGTTAAGAAAGGAAAACTTA
>VYZV01006535.1:43043-61125 GCA_013401275.1 Pandion haliaetus | reverse complement strand
TTTTTTAAAGTCATACACTATTTTATTACTGTAATCTCGTAAATGTGTGTCTTGGCCATGTTAAAAGATACAATTAATGTCTCTTTCTTCTTTTCTGTTCAATGGCCCAAAGCATGCAGCTGCAACAATATTTACTGAAGCTCAGGGGATAAATCGCACTGAAATTTTACCCAAGTAAATTCTGTTGTCAGATGCTATAGGTAAATATTTTATTTCAATACATTGCTGTATTAGTGCTTTATTAAATGGCACAAGATTTGTATTCTTGAGAGGGCTTGCAGACAGTATGTAATTGAAAATTTATTTTAAAAAATGTTTTAAAAAAACAAATAATGTAGGGAAAAAAACCCTATCAAAGCTGGCAATTTTTTAGTGAAAAACATAGTTTTAATTAAAAAAAAAATTTCCTTCTCCAAAATGGGTTAGAAAATTTACTGAGCGTTCCCCACCCCAAATCCTTCAAATGAAATATCACTCTAGAACTTTTTTTTTTTTTTAATAAATCAGTGATAGTCTTTGCATTTTCCATACTGATGAATTCTGAGCAAGCCTCAATTCGCCAGATGTTTATGATACTGGAAATCACATATGCAAAAATGCATTGGTTTGGATGGAAGGCTTGGAATTTTCCAGGGACAAAATTCACCAATTGTTGTTTTATTTTCATGCCAAGTGCATGTTCTCCCAATATAATCCTCTGATGGCCTTTAGTTTCAATTGCTTGTTGTCTCCTTGCCCTACTAACAGATTAGGTTTGCAGAGAAAAAGGCCTCAAGCTAATATAAATCAGTAAATTTCATTTCAAGCTATTGTCCTTTATCTTTCCACACTGGGTGTACACACTAAGGACAACTCAAAAGGCTAGTTAATTGCCTTTGGAATAGCAAGTTCAAAGTCAAGCTCAGAGAACACAGCATTACAGGAAGAAGAAAACCTGTAGTTGAAAGGCAGGACCCTTTTTTATAAATCCTTGACTACTCTGGGCTGAGGTTCCTCTTATGATCTTTCTTCAGTTTAGTGTTGCTGGTGCATCACTACTGCTGCTAGCGAGAGATGAAGCTATAACATCATCCAGGGGTCTTATCCCAGTGCCACATATGTTATTCTGTGCAGGTCCAGAAAATGCCAAGAAATTGCTTGGCAGGGTTGGAAGGGGCACCTGGAAATCTCTAGTCCAACCCTCTGCTCAAAGTAGGGCTAATTTCAAAACTAGATCAGGTTCCCCATGGCCTTTGACAGCTGAGTTATGAAGCTCTCCACGGATGGAGATCCCATGACATCTCTAGACACCTGATCTAATGCTTGACCAGCTTCAGCAGGATTCCCCCCCTCCCCCGGTTTTGTCCATTTGGAGTTTCCAATGCTGTAGCTTATGAGCATTGCTTCTTGTCCTTTTGCTGTGTCCCTCTGGGGGAACCATGGCTCAGTCTTCTCTATGATGTCCCTTCTGGTAGTGGAAGATGGAAATTAGATTCCCCAGTGTTTTTCTCTTTAAGGCTAAACAAATCCATGTAGGGGCCCAAAACTAGACACAGTGCTCCAGCTGTGGCCTCACAAGTGCCTAGTAAAGGAGAATGACCCCTTTGCTGGACCTGCAGGATGTGCACTTGTGGGGGCTGCCCAGGATGCCATTAGTTGCCAGGGCACTCTGCAGGCCAGGGCTCTTGAAGTGCAAAGCTGCTCCATAACCAGTTTGTACCCAGCCTGTATTGCTGGGGATCCTTCTGCCCTCCATGCGTCACTTGGCTTTGGTGCTTTTGAATACCTTGAGGTACCAGAACTGGGACCTGAAGCTTCTCATGATTCATCTAACGAGTATCTGGCAACAGGTGCCAAAACTCAGAACAAGGCCTTCTTTGCCTTTCACAGTTAAAGTCAATCCAAATATACAGAGAATAATGTTAATATTCATTAAGAGCACATAACACACACACACACAAACTCTCTCTATATACACGCAGTGACTTGGAAGTTCAAATAAGCCAATCAAAAAAGCTCAGCCTGTTCTGTACCCATGAAAAAAGGTGTTAACTAAAGCTTTAATATTTTTCTTGTCATCAGCAACAAACTGCATAAATCCAGTTAATGAACTCATCAGGTTTATGCCTGACATTAATAGGAAGTGAAAATTACCTCTAGACCTATCAACGTTTACAATAGAGCGCTATGAATCTTAAGTATTGTTAATGATCATTTCTTTAAACAGAAGAACAGTGTAAGCATCAGCTTTATAGCTGGCACAACGAAACAGCTGAGTCTCACAGACAAGAGTCAGCATCAATCAGTAAACATCATTCTACAAAGCAGGTGGGGGCACCTCTCTGCACTGCCTGAAACCAAGCCAGCATCTGCATGAATATTAACATTATTGATATTCACAGTCATATTACAAAGTCCATTCAGCTCACTCAGGGCTCCAGCAAGATTCCCAGTGTCAATGCAGCATTGTTACAAGAAGACAAACAAAAATATATAGTAGTAGTGCAATAAGATCTCTAGTATAGAGCAGGGTGGAAATGCACAGTGCTGCAAAGGAAATTGTAGCGGTGTGCTCGGATTATAAAATCTTTGGCAAACCAACCATTTCAAGGAAGTTGCAAGCTGAGAAAAGATTTTTTTATAGAGGCATTGCAGCATCAAGTCCCTTTTGGGTAATCCCACTTCTGCTTCTTGAATGAGTAATACAAAGCAAAGGAACCTGATGTTCATAGACACATTTAAAACAGATCAGTGGTGCATCCTGGCACTAGTAATCCCCTCTAACAACACAGAGATAACAGTTGTCGCTGCATTGTTTGCAGAAATCACTTTTTTTCCTTAATGTACAGCTGATAACAGTTCTGTGGAACCTCCATGAATAAAAAAGTGCTCTTGGACACATGCCTTTTTTTACAACAAGGATGCATAATTTGGAAGCGAGAAAGAATTGAAGCTATTCCCTCTGATCAAGGTGTTACAGTCATAACCATAGCCTACTCTGACAGAAAGCAGGTGAGGCCAGCTCCTCAATGAATAAGGCTCAGGTAAGCTTCATGCTGGAGTTAAGTTAGCTGGCACCAGCTATAGTTGAAGGCCTGGTTTAAGGAATCTTTGTGGGAAGCAGAGCAATGCTCATCCCATAATGACTCATACATGCAAATCAAAGTAGCAAGGTTTGTTACTAAGTAAATAAAGGTTAAATGCTCCCAGCTGTGAGAGCACATTTGCAATAAGAAGCAGTCTTCAAGAGAATGAAAGCGAGATATTCAAGCAATCACACTGCAGTACAGGATATGGAGCTTGTATCTTAAGCTCAGTGTTGTAAACCTTCTCAGACGGCTGAAATCCATGCTGAGCAGCAAGCCCTTAGTCCTTATTAGCCCTTTCTATGTAGTACACCTTATTTACACAGACTATGAGCTTTTTTTCATGACCTTTGCATTATGGCAAACAACTAAGATATCTCAGCTCTTGTGATCTTACAGAGGAGGTCACCAAGAAAACGGATTTTAATCTTCATTCATTTGAATGACTAAAAATTTCAGTGCAACTGTCGGTACCCGAATAGTAAATATAACCCTACCAACAGCCTTTTAACAAGAGCAGCACAAGTGGAAAACTGGTGAGGTATGTCAAATGTCTCCTAAGGCGCTGGAATCCACCTTGCCTGCTGAAACATGCTTACAATTTTCAGAAGCTAAACACTTCAAAGGCAACATGAAATCTTAGACAAAGCTATGACTGAGGTTACACACCCACAAGTAGATGTGATACTCAAGTTAGCTGGCCATCACAAAGCTGAACGGGCATATGGGGAAGCACAGAACGATGGTGCCACATGTTCAAGAGTTTTCCAAGCATCAGTTCCAGCAGCAGCAGCCGCCCTAGCAGCAGGCTATTCACACAGCACTGCTTATGCAGCTTGCCTGTAGTGTTTATATTTGAAAATTCCTGGCTGGAAGCATCAGGCTTCTTTAATCATAAAAGAGGTAAGCGTTAGGACAAATGGCATATTGCACCCTGTATGTATGCTTCCAAGAAAAGAGATTTTCTATTAAAAAAGTAATTGCTTTTCTAAATCTCCTTCTCCTCCCCTGCAACCTCACTCTCACTGTCATGGGATTCCCAAGAAATGCATCCCAACAGGCCTCAGAGAGGCTTGTTTTGATGTTTGATGGATGTTTTGACTTTTTGGCACCATGGGAACCACTTTCCTCTCCCTGTGGATAATCTCATGAGAAGACCTGGTGTGAAGAATGTTTCTCATAGCAGCAGGAGCATGGCAAATGGTCCCAATCTGAGAGATAAACGACTTTTGTTTTGCTTTCCCAAAACTCTTGTTTTATCTCAGAACTCTCGCCCTTTATAGTCTAGGTGCAGCCTTGACATCTTAAAACACAAGCATTTGTAAGGGGAGCAACACAACGAAATGATATCTTCAGATGCTCAATTTTGTTATAATGTAGTTAAAGTGATCAGTTGCTTGAGCTTTCTCACAAGGCTCTTGTTTAGCTGGAACCCTCCCAGGGGAACAGAAAGCACAATTAAAAGACATTTGCAACCTTAAACAGTATTTCTTAGTTCTTCAGAGACATTTAATTGGAATATGAAGTTTTATTTCAGGTCTTGATTTCACAGAATTGTTAACACTATTTTTCAACTTGCACGCTTGGGACCTAATTTCCCAGTCAAAAAGGTCAGTAGCCTATAAATCAGAGCTGCCTATAAATCAGGACTGTAACTCAACTGGAATCAGCAGACTTTATGACAGTTTTCACTACTTTAGGATCCAGCCCAAAGTCATAAATATAGGAAGTGCTCACCGTCTTCCAGAGGAGAGCAACGGCTGTGGAAACAGCAAACCAGAACATGAGTGGAGTAATAGCAGCAAGACTTCCTCTTGTCAGCAGGGTAGGTTTGCTCTTGGTTATATTTATATAATCCATTGATGGCAGGACAAGGCTTAATGGGTTAATTAAGCATGGAATTGGCACACGCTCCCATAATAACATTTTTAATTCAGGGCCTTTGCAGAAAGCAACCAGGCTAATGCAGCGGATTTTAATATCTATTTCTCAATATGAATAAACTATGCTTAGAGTAGTTCTGACCCAAATTTGCTAATGCAGGTTTGGATTTAGGGCACTTCACTGAAGCTTACAGCATGACTTTTTCAAAGATTTTAGCCTTCCCAGACCAAGCCTATCCTGTGCCAGTTACTCCAGAAAATCAGAGCTTCTGCTTCTAAAGCCATCCGCTGGTAATTAGAAGATAAGATTTGAAAATTGGGCACAATTCAAATTAACTAAGATGCTGCAGTAAGCTCATAGCTCCTTAACCTTTGTGTTTCCAGGATTGCAATAATAGGAAGCAAATGGGAATGATTAAGACAGGAAGAAGACATAAATTAATATTCTTGAGATACAGTCAAAAAGGCTACATTTAAGTAGGAAAAGGAGCAGGATCTATTAAGATAGGAGTTGTTTCCCAGAGGAAATGGTGGAAATTCGATGGCTTAAGGAAGCAAAAATGTAGAATAGGAGAAGTTGTAGAAAAGGCCTACAGAGGCCATCTTCCATAGTACTGAGGCAGCCTGCAGTGTGTACATACAATTTGACAGTCTTTTCTGTCTACAGCTGTAACGCTTGTGCATGAATGTTTGTTTTACCACTAGACTAGGCAACAGCACATCTCACGTATTTTTTCCCCCAAAAGAAGACAGACGCTTCTTACTGGACAGGACACTAGTCACAGCTTTTTTTTGAGGAAGGGGAGGACTGAAAAATAGGCCAGCAAGGAATAATGAAAACATTATATTGATTGTTCAGTTGAAAGAAGTTCAGGAAGATTTTAATAACAGCTATAGATAGGAAAAAATATTAGAAAGTAGAAGAACAGAAAACAGCATAGTAAGGCAGGAGGATAAAATTGCCCACTTAATTGATCTTACTATTATACCGGCAGCCCAAAAAGAGATGGAAACCATCTGTGGCACTTCTGTCAGGGGTAGTGAGACTGTGTCCTTCCTTCAAGGGGAAAAAAACCCAACCCAAAACCCCTTTCNTTTTTTTTTACAGCAATACAATTGATGTATATAAGCTATATCTGGCAGTAAAAGTCCCAGTCAAAATAATATAATGGCAGGGGTTTGCTCTGTGACATAATCTAAGCAAGATGGACCTAGAAGGAAAGGGTATATAATTTTGCATTGAACTCATGGTAGAAACTATGGAGGTCTTGTTTTTGTAGGATTTTACAGCTGGATAGCTAATACAAACTTGTTATCTTGAGAAAAGCGCACACTATTTCTTCCCCTCTTTTTTTCTGGCACTGAAGACAAAGCCTCAGTCTGACTTTGCCCTCAGCTCAAGCAGCTCTTGTAGATATAAAATTCAAGCCCTTGGCTCCATTCCACTTTGCTACCTTGCAGCTGCTCCTCAAACCCCCTGCTCAACCCTCTTCCTCCAACTGCACTTGCCAGGCTGGAAACACGAAGTTCAGCAGCCTCACAAGCTCCTGCCCTCTGCGTGCGTGCCAAGACTGCCCTGAAGCCATTTCCCACCTAGCCTGCTGCTGTGTGCCCTGCACCCAGGGAGAAACATGGCAAAACCCATACTTATCGGGGTCAACAGGAGGACTCCCACTGATGGAAAATACTAGCTGTCACAGTGGCTCTCTATTTTTAAACAACCACACCAAGAGAGCTAGAGGAGGCTGGTAGCAGACATTTGGGATTACTGTGCAGAGACAGGGGGAAAACGTATGTAAAGTGAGAACCGATTCCTGCATCAAACCTCATTTCTAGAATACAAAGCCTAACTCATTAGTCATATACATACAGAATCACGTGTTACAATTCCTTTACATAGAGGATTTTACTCAATGTGGATCATACACTAATTCCACTTTAAGATTAAAAGCTTACTTGAATAAAAATATCATAATCTTATTCCAGACTATTATGAAGAACTACTTTCTGATTTGTCTGCTTTGGAGGTAGAAATGAGGCATTTTAAAGGAAATACGTAGATTTCATATGCTAATGCAGTGCTCCTGTATTATAAAAATACATTTATAGCAAGATTGCAGTGTTGTGATCATATTTGTGAATCTAGCATTTTGTTATTTTACCACTACTGACTTATTAACTCTTCTGTGCTTGCATCTCTAGAAATCTGGGGTAGGTTGCATGTTTGATTAGGATGTGGGCTTTACAGGAACAGTTTGCAAATAGCTTGTTGACAAAAAAGGAAAAAGAAATCCTCCAGTCTTTGCATTCTTTCCATACAGATACAATTTGCAAAACAAGAAAGAAAAAGAACAGGTTTAGAAAAAAATCCCCAATATCTATATTCTGTAAAGTAGGTGGTGGGGGTTCATGGCATCATTCAAAACAAAAAGGATTGGCCTGAATGTTCAAGTTTCTGCCTGAACTAAGTATAATATAAACAGCTGAAAATTCAGTTACTGTCTTTCTTCCGCTCTGGAAGAACCTATATTTAAACACTATTATGCAAGCCACCTCTGTTGTTTAGCATTACTGTAAGAAGAATAGAGAACACATTCTCTTATGTTTTAGTGATCAACAGAGATGACTCTGTATTTCCAGAGAAACCTTAGTATTCAAACTAAACAGTAACAGGAGAAATTGAAAAATGGGGCTTAGCCCCATCTGGAACTAGTTTTCATTAGAAGATGACACATCCATATTTACTTTTTTTTTTCCCTTTAAAAGGGCAACATATTTTCAACACAGTTTTAATCAAGCTGCAATGGATGTCTCAAAATACATCCATAATGCAGCATTTTGGAATTATGTCATCCATTCAAACTGTTTCCCCTGGAAGAAGGGCAGGTAACTCAAATACACTTGCCATTTATGTAGTTCCTCCTCTTCCCGCATGTACAGCAGTATAAATCATAGCTTTCTGGACTAGATCTTACAGTACTGTTTCTCTCCAGACCACAGGAGAGAAAGGAAGAATCTCACACTAATTTCAACCAATATTAGACCGATCTATGGTGAGCAGCTCTGTTTATAACCTGTGCCAGAAACAGCTGCACAATATAATCTCTGTGCCAGGCTCGTAAAGCTCTTCTTCATTCTCTGTCTGTGACAATAACCTTTATTTTTGACTAGCAATGAAAGCATCACTGGGGTTTTGTTTTCCTAGTTCTGAACAGCTTCAAGAAGGGTAAAAGTAGAAGAAAAATGAATGCTACCTTTTCCTGCTGGCCTGGCACAGATTGCTGCAGCTTACTTATGTGGTTTAAAGTTTACTCAGAGGACAGGAATAGAAGCCATTCTGAAATGTTCATTCAATAAAATCAGACAGCCTTGTGCAAAATATGTTTCCATGCTACAGAGCTGAGGAGGTTTACCCACCTTCCTGGGAAAAATCACCTCTTGCTTTTATTCATGCACATCTTAAACATGTTTACTTGGCATTTTAAGTTCTCCCATCCACCATAATTAAACAAATCAAACCCCAGTGTTTTGCTGCCACTTTTTCCTCCTCCTGTGTTTGAGTCAGCTGTGGAAAGGCCCATATGCTCGCTGCTCTATGGAAGATACAGGACTCCCCAGCAGCATGCAGACCAGCAATTGGCTTGAGCCACAGGCAGCTGTGTGGATGGCTTGTGTCCAGTCTGTCCAAAGTGGCTGGCTTGTTCTCTGGGAAGTCATTTCCTCTGGATCCATTTTTAATTTTAGGGAACTGGCACACAAACCCTCTATTTAAAAAAGTTAAACTCCAAGAAGAGTTGGTTGTCACACTGATGCAAGTCCTATTTGCCACAAGTTTCTCTTCTTACTTCTCCATCTTCTCCCCAATAATGCTACTTAGTTTTGTGACAGTTATTGGAAAATGCTGTCTACAAGGTAGTCTCTAGGTCTTTAGAATGCAATTCTGAGTTAAAGAATAAAAAGAGTACATTTTATTGGCAAGTTGCTCTCTAAAATTAAGTCACCCTGTTAGAAACTGCTGCTGATAATAAAGTCCTCAGGCTTCCTTCCTCTTCCGTTAACTCAGTTTTTAGGCAGTACCTGAATATTCTTTGAGCTACTGTCTTCCCTTTCAAAACTTACTGACACTGGTCCTTAACTGGCCCACAGAGATACTCAGTCTTAAAATACAGCCTCCTCCTTCTAAAACCTCATTGATTTGTAAAATACTCACAAGAACTGCAGTGTACATAAAGCTTCATTTATGAAAAACTGAACATGAGAGGTAGCCACATGCACAATTACTAATTAACACATCTAACTTACTGAAAAATAGGGGAGAAAAATAGAATCGGTGGATAGAGTGTGTATGTGTGTACCTGTGAGACATGGGCAGGTGGGGTTGGGGAGGGATGCTGAGAGATTTTTTTGCACTATTACCTGCGGCCATTTTCCATGGAAGCTGTTTGTTACCTGTTCATGCCAGTACCAGGAGAAAAAAAAAACAACCAACCAAACAAACAAAACCCCCCAAAAACCAGCAACTCTTCCACTCAGTCGATTCATTGAACTAGGGAGGAAAAGAATCTGGACTGAATTTTTGTATCCACTTTAATAACTGTGGCTATGCCAAGGGCAGTGTACTATATGTAAGCTTATAGGCACAGTGGATCGTTTCTTTCTATTTATGCACTTTTCCCTATTCATACCAATGTCATTCAAATAAATAGGGAAAAACTTTCCCAATAATGAAAGAGAACGGAAAACTTATACCATTATTCTTACTGCAACAGCTTGGAAATTGACTTTATTATACATACTCATTGGGTGATATTTGGGAGACTATAGATGACTAGAATGCCTGATAAAAATCTTGTCAACATTGACACATTTGATTTATATGGCTCTTTCCATAACAATTATATGATTTTTAAATTAAACCACATTTCCCCACCAAGTAGAATGCAATCTTTTTTAGTCCTCTTCCATATCATTTTTCTCTAAAGTGTCTGTCTTTGTAATGTGTCGATCATTAGAATAATGCATATTTGATGAAAACTTGCAATAAATAACATTTTGGACACTCTTTCCAGTCACTGATTGATATGCATATTATTTTGTCTGCTGTATTTAACTGACATGTCTCAATTTTTCCAATAGCCAAAGGACTCATACAGTATAGTAATGGAGAATTCAGTTTCTCTTATGGAAATAAAAGATTCACTAAGTTGTAATTCTATACAAAGAAAAACAGTGTAATTTACTGAAAATCCAAGCTCACCAATTTTCACACATGCTCACACAGACCAGAACTTACAGTATATCAAACGAGAATCTATCCATTTGTAAAAACATGAAAAACACTGCTATTTATGGGAACACATAAGAGAAACTGAAAACAGCATCACTTCCGTTGCAATGGTAGATTCATACTTGCACATGATGAGTGTGAGATTTATTGGTCACCAAGAGGTTTGTCTCCATCCTAGAGCTGTCAGATGCCTCACCAGCAGAACCAGCTTTGTTTGTCTGTAAAGGGACAGACCAAAGTTAAATACACAGGGTGTTGCATATTCTTCTACTGTACCACTGAGGTGAAAGTCACCTTCTGCAACTTCAATTTTCTCCGAGTTAATGCTGGTAAGATGATATATCTTGAAAAGTGACTGGTAACCAAGTGAAATGGTTTCCTCCCTTAAGGGCACATGGGTATGTGTATGGGTAGAGCTTTGTAACTCTTGTGTTTTGCAGAAGAAAAATCCAAAGAGAGGGGAAAGGAAGAATTCGGGGGTGAGGAAAATGTTTTTGTACAACAGGACTTCTACAAATCTGCATACCTTGCATCTGTTGTCAAGAGTTGCCTGAAGTATATGACTGCTTCAACCTCTCCCCAATCCAGTTCATTTCAAAATGTTTACTCTATTTAGAACAGAAGCTTTTGTAATTCAGGTTCTTATGCATGGAGTAAAAGGTTAGATTTAAACAAAAACCTGTCTGATTTATGCTTTTACCTACCATCTAGAGAAGCTATTGTACCTGACTGATATTCCAGATCTTTTCCAGGCAACTCTTGTAGCAGAAAATAAACTGCAAGTTGCTCTTTTTTTTTTTTTCCCCATCCACCTAATATTTTGTACCTGACCATTTTTGTATGGGGCTTTTAGTGCAAGTAAATCAATACTGACAAAATTTTGAGAACATGCATTAAAGGACTCAGCTGAGCACTGAACATATCAGCTCTTTTCCTGCTAAAGCCTCTCACTCAACAGGATGAAGAGTTCCTGGATTAAAAGCATGACTAAGTTACATTTATTTTGTCATACCAAGAACTGGCTTTGTAGCACAAACATCAAAGACTTAAAGGACATGCTCCATTATTTTAAAGCTTGTATATTAGAAAATCTAATACTTTTGGATATTACATTATCTTTGCAACTTGCAAATGAACAGTAGTATAGTCGTTAAAAAAGTTTGCATCCCTAAAAAGTTCATTTACCCAGGCACTCTGCGAGTATGAATCACAGCTACTCTTTAGTAATAGAACACGGGGGAAAGCAGGGGCACTGGAATGCTTTGGTTGAAAGCAAAAGAGAAAAATGGTTTGTGTTTTCTCATTAGAAAGAGGTAAAATTGTCCGTTTTGGAGTAGAAAACCTATATTGTCTGAACTTCATGCTACAGATGCTCAGGTAAGTCTCAGGCCTGATCCTACAGCTGAAGAACTGCAGAAAGAACAGGTAGTCCTTATGCTGCCGAAGCAACAGCCTAAGGAGGCTTATTAGGTGACCTTGATAGAAAGATGATTTCAGTTGTTTTGTGTTGTTGTTGGGGGTTTTTTTGTGTTTTTTTTTTTTTCCTTCCCCCCAAATGAATGTGAAATGTATAGAGCAAGAAAAGTTAGTGTCCAACATGAGACTGGAGTTAAGGATCAATACATTAGCAAGATCTCACAGACCTACCCAATGCAAAAGACAGATGATTTTTCTAGGACCCCCCTGCAAAAAAAGCTTGAGAAGTCAGGTGTCCAAGTGGAAGATCTTCATGTCATTATAACATGGTGTAGTAACAACATTCTCCTAGCCTCCCTACCCTTAAATCAATTTTACTATGTCATTGATTGATGACTGTTTGGAAAGCTTCCAATTTCTTGCCTACTTCAACCAAGTTACTGTCAAAAAAACCCCAAAGACAAACCCCAAACTTTTTTATTTTATTCTATTTAATTTCAGTGCACACAGCAGAGTAAGTCTCTAAAACCAGGCTACAGAAACTGAGTCATTTATATGTCTATATGGAATATATTGCAAAAGTGATGGCAATCGTTATATCTTCAATGTATGTACCAATCCAAATGGCTAAATAGTTTGGGGGAAAATACTGCTGGAAGACTAATTTTGAACAAATTCAGTCACTGTCCCCAGTAACAAAGGTCTTAAAGTAAACCATAACTTTCATGTTTGGCCATAATGAAATATCACACCTCAGGCCATCGTGAGCCACAAAACCTCAGCTGATGTTATCATACTCTAGGGTTTGCCTACAGAGCACAGCTTTGTTAACTCCTGTTACGATAACCATTACTTGGAAGAATTTTATTTCTAATGATGGGAGACTATGGAAGATGGAAAAGAGAGATAGCCATGGATATACTTATGTGAAGAAAAATGAAAAATTAAGTTAGCTAAGACTTCCATTGACTGATGAACATTATAAAGAAACAGACTAAAACTCTGATGTAAGCACTCTGTTGATAAGAAAAGGTTTGTTTCTTGATTACTGCACAATAGCATCTACATTACCCAACTAAACAAAAAATGCCTAGCCTGTGATTTCACAAATTCCACAGAAGTGCTGAACACCCATGCCAGATATTAA
Organism: Pandion haliaetus; assembly: GCA_013401275.1. Classification (NCBI taxonomy): domain Eukaryota; kingdom Metazoa; phylum Chordata; class Aves; order Accipitriformes; family Pandionidae; genus Pandion; species Pandion haliaetus. Next base: position 48,327 of record VYZV01006535.1, on the reverse strand, counting down.
TTCCTTACATACACCAGCAAATTGGGATTAAATATTTCTTCCAAATTGTTTATAAAAGTCCCTAATCATCTGAATAGAGAAGAAAGCAAAGAGACTTCAAAGGTAAGCATCTGTGATAAACACCTATCCTATCTATGCAAAACTAAGTGTTCAAGCCAAAGCATCAGGTCTAAAACCCTCCAGCAGAACCTATTCAATGAAACACTGGGTTCCCTTTATACAGAAGAAGTGAACTTCATTGGTCATAGCCAGCATGGGTTCACGAGGGGAAAGTCCTGCTTAACTAACTTAATTTCCTTTTATGACAAGGTCACCCATCTAGCTGGCCAAGGGAAGCCAGCAGATGAGGGTTTTTTGGATTTGAGCAAAGCTTTTGATACTGTCTCTCACAGTACCCTTCTGAACAAAATGTCCAGTATACAGCTAGACAAGTCCACAATATGTTGGGTAAACAATTGGCTGAAGGGTTGGGCTCAAAGAGGTATGGTAAATGAAGGTTACATCAGGCTGGCTGGTTCCCCAGGGCTCAATTTTAGGGCCAGTGGTCTTCGATATTTTTATAGATGATCTGGACACAGGAATCAATTGTATGTTAAGTAAGTTTGTCGATGATATGAAATTAAGAGGACCTGTAGATATCCTCAAGGGTAGCAAGACCTTATAGAGAGATCTCAATAGACTAGAGAGCTGAGCAATCACCAACGGTACAAAATCTAACAAAACCAAGTGTGGGATTCTTCTCCTGGGATGGGGTAATCCTGCTTATACATACAAATTGGGGGACGAGAGGCTGGAGGGAAGCCCCACAGAAAGAGATCTGGGGGTTTGGGTTGGTGGCAAGCTGAATATGAGTCAACAGCGTGCCCTGGCAGCCAAAAGGGCCAACCGTGTCCTGGGGTGCATCAAGCACAGCATAGCTAGCCAGTCGAGGGAGGTGATCGTCGCACTCTACACTGCACTGCTGCAGGCCCACCTCAAATACTGTGTGCAGTTTTGGGTGCCTCCATATAAAAAGGACATCAAGCTATTAGGGTGTGTCCAGAGGAGAGCGACTAAGATGGTGAAAGGCCTCGAGGGCAAGACTTATGAGGAGCAGCTGAGGTCACTTGGTTTGTTCAGCTTGGAGAAGAGAAGGCTGAGGGGTGACCTCATCACAGCCTACAACTTCCTCAAGGGGGGCAGCGGAGGGGGAGGTGCTGATCTCCTCTCTCTGGTGACCAGCGACAGGACACAAGGAAATGGAATGAAGCTGTGTCAGAGGAAGTTCAGATCGGACATTAGGAAGAGGTTCTTCACTGAGAGGGTGGTTGGTCACTGGAACAGGCTCCCCAGCGAAGCGGTCATGGCACCAAGCCTCTCAGAGTTCAAGAACTGTCTGGACAATGCTCTTAAACCATATGACTAAGTTTAGGTAGTCCTGCGAGAAGCGGGGAGTCAGACTTATCCATATGGGTCCCTTCCAACTTGAAATGTTCTATGATTCTATTGCCAAGACAGAATAACAGAGCTACCTGGGGGAGAGATAAGACAAAAGGAAGGTGTTGGGGGGGGATTGGCAGTAGAGGGGTTGATTTCCCACCAAAATCCAGATGGCCTGCTTTGTTTAAATGGCTTGTTGTTTCCTGCACTCCAAGTACGTGCTTTGATTACCCTGCTATTGGTATAGCTGGGGGCAAGGATAAGGAGGAGAAGATAAAAGCAACATTCCTCCTCTCTCTGTGAGGAACTTAAGAAAACATTTTTGAAAATCCTGAAAGGGTTTCCCAGGACAGAGACTCTGCTTCCAGCACTAGTCTACAGCTCAATTCAACATTTGTTGTTTAATCTCACTGCAACCAAGGCTCAAGGAAATAAAACAGACATTTTATTCACAGCCAAAGGAAATTTAGAAATAACTGGGTTATTGAAATTTCTGTTTGTTAGGATTTTTTTTTTCTTTACTAGTTTGAGTTTTTGTGTACATCTTCAATTTGTGTAATACATTCAAGAGCTATGTGAAAAATAAGGATTCGTTCAGGATAAATTTATTTTCCTCTGGGAAATTTAGAAGACCTGATATTTAGCTTTCTGGTGGAAGATTTATGATGATGGATTTTTGCTCAGAATTATGCAAGAAAAAAAAGGGAAGAATAGTTTTTTAACACATTTCAACATATATTAGAACAGTGATTGTCTTTGATTATATAAAGAAAGATGACAAAGGAGCATATGAAGAACAACTGTCAGAACCATAGTAAAACTACCTACCATATAGAAATATTTAATTATAAATGAAGGAGGTCTTGCATTACATTTAATACACAACATTTGGGAAGATGGATCTGTTCCAAGCATTAAGCANCCCGCCACCCCGAGATGGTCACCTTACTACAGGTGATGCATTCTGGCCTAGACTTGCACCATTTCTCTTCCTTCAGTCTTTAAGGAACAGCAAAGACATTACTAAATGTGACTTTCACAGGTTAAGCATTGCATACATACTGTCAGAGAGCACAAGACTGTCAAAAAAAGCTGAAGACAAATTTATTAGTCTTGTCCAATAACATAACATCTTCTTCAGGAAAGAATGCCAAATCTACTTCTGAGAGTACCTGAGACATCATACATTTGTCATAGTTCTCCTGTTTTCTATTTAATGAATCATTTTCAACCTCCCCTTCTAAATGGAAACACACAACAAAAGTCTAACATAGCTTTGTAGGCTTTCAGTTTATGGGTGGTGTACTACTATGTATTTTCAAGTTCCCCTGCAGAACAACGAACCATAAAACAAAGTAATACTTTTTCTTCTCCCTTCAAGGTACTTCCTATCCTGCTGTTTTGACTAGAAGTAGAATAAAATATTTAAACAAGATAATGAACACAGAAGGAAGAAACACAACAAGGCTAAACATGAGAGCTCTTCTTACAGCAATTTCAACATTACCAAATGGTCCCAGCTTCCCCCATACAGAGTTCCCCATACATCAGAGTTCTCCATTGTATATCCCACCTACATGCACCCCCCATATGAAACCAGAAGGCATTGACTTTTTAGAAATGAAAGCTGGTCTCTTAACCCATGAAACAGACATATATAGCAATGCTGGTACTCAGTAGAAAAATAGCTGGAAGCGGACAAAGGGTACTCTACATATCAAAATCCCTTTTGAGGAGTGCAAAAAGCACTAGATAAAGAACATTGCTATGGTATTATAATTGTCATTTTAAAGTGGGGGGGCTGGGAGAGGAAATGTAGGTATGAAAGACTCCATGAACTTCTCAATGTTATGTAGAGGCCGATCTAAATAAATACCTGTAGAAAAATAAGTGTATATCTGTGTATAATATACTAGCAGTGAGGGACTCTTGGAAGAGAGTGCTTCAAAGGCACCCAGGTCCTATGTAACGTCAGCACTGGCTAAACCTGACTGGATGCAAGTCAGTGGCAGCACTCAGAGGCCACTTCCCCTGGCGAGCCCTACAGTTAATCCAAATCCATACAAACTTCTTTGGCCAGAGGTTTTAAACTACAAGCATTATCACCAAATGACTTTGTTACTTCCTGTGTCATGAAGTTGCAAGAACTAGAGGGAGGAAGAAAAACATTTCTTCTCAAATTTCCAGTTCAGTCAACATGTCCTTTATAAGTCTACACTGTTGGAACTTTTAGTTATATTTTATCTCAGCACTTATTTTCTCCACCCTTTTGGGATTATTTCTCTATGTCAGATATCAAATCCAAACATTTGCCTGTCAAGCTTGATCTTCATCCTTCTAAACCTCCATTGTTCAGCTAGAAAATAGGCAACTTCATACAGCCCATCTAAGTCTAGCAAACTGACTCCAAAGGTAGAAGATAAAAAACCCAGCATGAAGCAGCAGACTTTGGTACACTTCAGCACAACAAACATTTAAATAGTGGGAAGAGACAGGATGAGAGAACAACATGCCCAGCACTGTGAACTTTCCTGACATCTATGTTTTCCAGTGATCAGAGATCTTCATAATAAAAGACAATTTCTTTTAGCACTTTCAGTTTCCTCCCGATTCCTTCAAAGTCCAGGGTTGATGATGCCTACACCATGCACTTTCTCCCTGAGAGACACAGACCTCAAACTGGAGATACCAGCTAGCATGGCCCCTTCAGAACAGCGATGTTTCTGCTGTGTTGACAGTATCCAAGCCAGAAAGACCTAAAAGGGAGATGCAATTCTCTGCCTGCCAAAAACTTAAACTGATGTGGCATCTGTGGGTTGATCTGATTTTCTGCCTTGAAGCCAGTGAATTAAGAGCATTTCAGGAGCTCAAAAAGAGAAAAGATTTAAGGAGCAGACATATGAGTACATTGGGAACAGTACTCAAAGCCTTGTACCCCCAGTTAGATCTGTCCGCTGCTGGTCTGGAAAATACTTTATGTATTTTGACTTCACTTTATGAAAACATAACTTTCGGCTAAACCCACAGCCGAGCCTCCTGCCCAGCTGACATTTGCCTTTTGCACATTCTGCCAGCGATACATTTGCACATTCTGCCATCGCACTGCTACGTGAGCTTGCTCTACTTTTGCTATCTCTTGCCTATGCTAAAGTCACCTCAGAAGATTAATAGGGCTCCATCCTTCAGCACTGTCATTTCAGCACCTTTTATAAAGGTCATTCACACTTAAAAATGAGGTGGTTCAAAAACAGTTAAGCATCTCTGGCAGAATGACTTTTAGGTCACAGGATACAGAAGGCCTCAGCTACGGTGTGCGTCACTCCCATAAAAAACCTAATAATTTACTGATAACCAAAATTGGTATAATAATTCATGCATGCAAATTAAATAGAAAACAGAAGTATTTTAGGAGGATAACATCCATTATTACAACACTGTATATGCCCAAGACAAAGCTGACAAGTTTCATGGACATTTTCACCACAGTCATGGTGAAAATATTACATTTTATGGTTTGTTGCAGATTAATGAGAAAATACTTTTAAGTGCAGTTTTAATATTAAGAAATTAGCAGAGATTTAATGGTCCTTATTTAGTTGAGTTAAGCAAAAGAAAAAAGCCCTTGAACAACTACAAACATCAGCTTGTGATCTGTGCCTCATTAATTCCTTTCACACAGCTGGAAAGTGGGTGAAGCAAAGACAGCATCCAGCAACAAGTGCCTTTGTGCAAAGATTGATTTTTCTTTCTTTCTTTTTTTTTTTTTTTTGTTATGTTCTTAATGCAGAATGTGAATAGAATCCACAGAACCAGAATCCCAATAATTTGAATTGACCCAACCTAGGTTTTATTTGGGGCGGGGGGG
>VYZV01006535.1:19844-40887 GCA_013401275.1 Pandion haliaetus | reverse complement strand
AAACATTTTTTTTTTTTAAAAAAAAAAAAAAAAAAAAAAAGGGGGGGGGGGGGAGGAGGCACAGGGAACCCACCCCACAAACTGAAGAGCCAAATTGATACACTAAAAATTGCATCTCAGTTTTCAGAGCCTGAATGCTCAGGACTTTTGGAAGATTCAGATTCAGCCGACTTACGAGACTCAGGGTGGGTGCTTAGAAGCAGCTAACATCACTGAAATTTTTCTGCTGGGAGGCTGCAATCAGCATGGTTGTGCAACAGACTCCTGAGTCTGGTCAGGTCAAAGCTTCAACTGAAATCATAGCTGGTTGTTGAACTGCCCATTACAGCTTGTCCTCAGGGCCCCCTACCCCAAGCCACTGATTCCAAGAAACCCTACTACCCAAAAACCCCTGCCTGCCACCCAAGCTCCCTTCTCAGTCCTACAGTGGCTGTGTTCATCTTTGCAGAAAGGTCCCCGTCCCCATCCCCCCACCTTGAGTCATAGAATCATAGAATGGTTTGGGTTGGAAGGGACCCTTAAAGGTCATCTAGTCCTGCAATGAGCTGGGACATCTTCAACTAGATCAGGTTGCTCAGAACCCCGTCCAGCCTGACATTGAGTGTTTCCAGGGATGGGCCATCTACCACCTCTCTAGGCATCCTGTTCCAGTGTTTCACCAGACTCATCATTAAAAATGTCTTCCTTATATCTAGTCTGAATCTACCCCCTTTTAGTTTAAAACCATTACCCCTTTTCCTATCCTATCAGGCCCTACCAAAAAGTCCGTCCCCATCTTTCTTATAAGCCCCCTTTAAATATTGAAAGGCCACAATAAGCTCTCCCCAGAGCCTCCTCTTCTCCATCCTGAACAACCCCAACTCTCTCAGCCTTTCTTCATAGGAGAAGTGTTTCATCCCTCTGATCATTTTTGTGGCCCTCCTCTGGACCCACTTCAACTGGTCCATGTCTTTCCTGTGCCGATGACTCCAGAGCTGGATGCAGTACTGCAGGTGGGGTCTCACCAGAATGGAGCAGAGGGGCAGAATCGCCTCCCTCGACATGCTGGCCACGCTTCTTTTTATGCGGCCCAGGATACGATTGGCTTTCTGGGCTGCAAGCACACATAGCTGGCTCATGTTGAGCTTTTCATTCACCAGTACCCACAAGTCCTTCTCTGCAGGGCTGCTCTCAATCCTTTCATCCCCCAGCCTGTATTGATACCAGGGATTACCCTGACCCAGATGCAGGGTCTTGCACGTGGCCTTGTTGAACCTTAAGAGGTTCACAGGAGCCCACTTCTCAAGCTTGTCCACATCCCTCTGGATGGCATCCCTTCCCTCTAGCATGTCAACTGCTTAGTGTTGTCTGCAAACTTGCTGAGGGTGTGTTCCATCCCACTATGTCATTGATAAAGATATTAACTAGTACTGGTCCCAGTACAGACCCCTGAGGGACACCACTCATCACTGATCTCTACCTGGACATTAAGCCATTGACCACTACTGTCCAGATGTGACCATCCAACCAATTCCTCATACACCAAACAGTCCACCCATCAAATCCATTCAGCCTCAGACACAGCAGTCTGCACCCAAACTTCCCACCAGTTTTTTTGCTGCTTGCTCCTAAACTGGAGCATTTTGAAAGGATTAGACAGCCCTGGGTGCCAGTCTCGGACTCACTGGAAAAATGCAGATGCTACTACCAAGGTCTCAGAGATGATGTATGAATGCCTTTAAAACACAACATTCTGAGGTAGAAATGAATACCCTGGTAACTTAATGGTAACAACGCCAACTGCAGAAATATTACACCACCACATTATTTAGGTTATATTGATCATAATTAGATTGAATAAAACATTCAGAATCATTTAAAATAAAAGGTGGGGGGAGGGGAGAGAGGGAGTTTCCACATGTTACTTAACAGACAACTAGCTTCTCCTCCAGTTCATACTCCCAAGAGACTAAGCAGAAAACATTATCAGCTTCAGCTATCTCTACCAGGCTGTAGTAGCTCACCGAGACTGTTCTACACTCAGCACTTTGCTAGGAACTGCAGGGTATTTTGTGTGGAGCAAGTCTAATGTATCCATGTGCTGCAGGTAACAAACATGCCTCTACCTGTCCCTCATTCACTTGGAGACACCAGAGGGTTTGGTAGATGAACCACTAGCACAAAAAGCATCCCTGACTTATCGGGTACATGCTAGGATCTCTTTCAAACAAAAATATTAGGGCACCTTCCATCATCTACCCAGACCAGCCACTGAAACGCAGTATCCCTCCATGAAAGAGATATAGATTTAGTGTTACATATATCATCTTCTGAGAAAAGTGCTCTTTCTGCCCTGTCATCAATTCTTCAAGACAGGAAGACTTCAGTGTTCTTAGTCCTCTTCACCCACCCTTTTCCTCCTTTACAAGATCTTCCACACATACTTTTAGTTAAAAGACAAAACACATTAAAAAAACTCCAGAGTGCTATCCCATTGAGCAGAAAACATACCAGTGTAAGAAAGAGATGGTTAATGACTAAAAAAATAAGCAAAAGCCAAATCAATTTGAAGCACTTACCACAAACATGAAGAATCCCAGACTGCTGAATTTCATGGCTTTCCTCAAAAGCAATACTACTCCCTGGCACTCCCAATAGGCCTACAGTACCTCTCAGTCAGTCTTTCTTGGCACCTACTGCATCAGGAATAATACAGCATAGAAGCAGGTGAGTGGTTTGATTGTGATTACAAACAGCTGCCTTTAGCAGAGGGGTGTGGCAAAGTACCAGCTTTCTGGAATTAAGGGAGCAACCATAACACTTCAGTATATGGTTTGCATTGATAAACACAAGCCTACCTGTTTTGGGGGTAAGGAGGAGATGAATATGGCATCCCTTTCATGTGCAGAAAACAAGGACCCTCTTCCATAGTGTCAAGAGGCAAGGTATGAAAGTTGTGTTGTGCTTCTTGGGGGTCTTACAGTGAAAAGGTAGGACAACTCAAGCGTGACAACAGGGTCAAACAATACCAGCATTATAGATCCAAAACTAGGTGTTTGAGCTACCACGGTAACGCATTTCTGCCTTAGAGCCTGATCTTGTAAAGACTTATGCAGGTACTTAGCTTTAAGCACAAAGTGCCACTGCTTTCAATAGAGCTATTCATGTGTTTAAAAGCCTGGAGCTTTAGAGTGCTGATTCCTTGGGTCTGGGATTAGCTAAAATTTATAGCACCAGTAATTCTCAAGAAAGGCACAATCACTTGTCTAGTCTTATTTATACCAACATTTCCTCCAGGTAGAGGGAATTCCTTTAGAACAGAAATTACCTATACTGGAAAGCCAAATGATCTTTTTGTAATACTGTGATAGCCTGCAACCAAAATACGGCTCTTAAAATGACAAAAGATCAAGACCAGTGACATAAAATTGGATTAACATGAAAGAATATTGGCTTGGTTTCATTTCCCCATTTCTTCCTACAATGGCCCATTATAACTAATCATTTAAAAGGATGGTTAACATTCTAAAATGTTAACAGAAAAAACATGCAACAAATAAAATAAAGAAACATTTATTTCCCACACAGTAGGAAGGACTCCAGTGACAAGATTACTTCAGTAGTTTTCTGCTTTATTATGTTATCTACATCTGCATTGACAGTTGTTGCTGGGGACCTAGGAGGTAAAAGGATACAAATCAGTCTATCTTTGCTTTTTTATTTCACTTTATTGAGTTTAAAATTCACAGGAAGGCCTTCCACCTACTGATTTTCTTCAAAATGAACAAGGTTTTTTTGAAGCAAACTCCTCTAATTTTGGGGCAACATTTGGGAGGCTGTTCCAATTAACCAGGTTTGCTGTCATTTACCTTCTACCTTTAGGATGTAACTAATTTCAGCAGGTGGACAATAAGGGGTTGATTATGCAACTCCCTTTACTGTTACTCCATCCCCACAGCTAAAAGTGATGCCTTATTTCATCCATCTCCAGGCTGGAGCATGCAACTCCATAACCCACAGCAGTTGCCTACTCAAACTTCATAGTGTAACCCAGCCTCTGAAAACATGTATGTTGTGTTGGGTATCACACCACGTTTTACTCTTTCAGGACTGACTGCAAGAACTGCTGTATCCAGTAAAAATTTTGTCTGCACAAGCTCTACAGTATTCCTGTCTCAGACTCATATGTACCAAAACATATGGATATATGAAAAAATATGTTGGTTAGTATTTTACCCCAGCTGCAGAAAAAACCCAAATTACATTAACAATTTCTATGGATAAGTCATTTTTCATCTGCTGTTGTAGCAGAAATATATTCGATAACTGGGAAGAAGACAATCTCTTCCTCCCATTGTATTTTCCAATAACTTTAATATTTCCATTAAAAAAAAAAACAACTGAGGTAAGAATTACTTTATAAGCAAATGCCAAGTCACAGAAACCAACAATACTGCACAGTTTGTGCTGATAAAGTCTGGTGGTAGTTTATTGACTCCAGAAGGCTTAATGTGAAAATTAGCATGTAATTCTCACAGGATAAAATATTTCTCATTTCTCAAAATACCTCCTTTTACACGTTTAACTTGAAGAAACCAATCCCCAAATATATTCTTGGTAACTTTTGTGTCAGAGTGATAGTTGTTGAAAGCTCCATTCCTCGCTCTAACAAGGTCAATCACTTTAACAACTTCCATGACATTTGCCAGTGCTAGTACTTTCCCGCATGAGGCTTTTTGGTACCTCATTCGTTGAAAAGGTAGGAAGTTCACTCCATATTTCTTTTTAAGTAAACCAATAAAACTGTTGACTCCCCCCCCCACAGCTGGAGAACCGTCAGTCACCACAGCTGTTATTTTGTCAAAGCCACCAAAGCAATTCACAGTGCCCTTCACAGGATTAAAAATAAAATCCTTTTTATAGTGCCACGCAGGGATAACAGCCTCAGCCATTCCTCATGAACCTTAAAATCCTTGTTAATCATATAAAAAATATCTACAGTTGATTTAAAGTACAGCAGTTTCCTCTGCACTTTTCACCAAGTGCCAAAGAATAAACAACTCCATTATACATTTCTAGTTTCAGATTTTCAGTCAAAATCTCACATATAGCTAACTCAGGTGACATTCGTCATGAAAAGGACACAAATTCAATTTCTGTTGTTGTTACTAGTGCTTTCTCATCTTCAGGCACTGTGACAGATGTAAGCACTGCTATCTGACAAATTCTGCATCAGCTAAATCTATTCTTTGGCTATGCAACTGATACATTTTACAACATTAGATGCACTAGTTTTCTGGCATGAAATCCTGGCTTCACTGAAGTCAGAGGCAAAAATCCCATATCCTTCAAATCTTGAACAGTCAGGGTTTCACCTCTGGCTTACACCACCCCCATATTTTTGAAACTCCCAATCTGAAGTGAGACCATCTCTGTCACTGACAAACAAGCTCTGCTGCCTCTACATTCATTAGATTTCTCCAGTCTTAATGAAAATAACCTGGCACAGGGTGCTGGGGACCTTCTGTCTGTGAGTAACAGGTCTGTGCTACAGCAGTTCAAGTTGTAAGGTTTTTTCCTGTCTTGGTGCTACAGCTGTCCAAAAGCTCTTATTTTACTTTACCCTTTTGATAGCTGTGACTCACTCCACCCTGTCTGTTATAACTTTGCTCTCTCATAAAGCAATGATGGCCATTCGGCTGTTAAATGACCTTGCCCAGAGCTAGTCTCTATTGGAGATATCAACCTTAGGAGTAAACCCATATTTCCCTCAGATTTGACTGGGAGAATGATGGCCGAGTTATCAGACTGTCTAAAATCTTACTGCACCCTGGAAAATGCCTTCTTAGCATATATCATAACCGTAGATGTCTTAGTGAGTAAGGAAATGAGCTCTAGAGTAAACACTCTTGCTGAAGTTTGCCCACCCCTGTCAACATTTGTTTAAAAATATGTCGACATTTTGGACAAGGTTATAAAGATTTTCCCTATGAACAGAAAAAATGTGCTGGATGAAACTGTGAGTGCCAATTCTGTTTCCATTTTCATCCTCCCCCATTTTTTTGGCCTGCGGCTCACTTCTAAGAAAGCTGGAGAAGAAAATGAAAGGTCACCCGAATGGCAATAGGTTATAAAAAGAGGGAAGCAGTGTGATGCACTGCACACCCGCAGCTAGAAAAGGATATAAAAAGGAGCGAGGATTTTATTTGAGACTGCACCTGCACTGTGAATCCTTGAACCTTGGCTGAGGAATGCCCAGGCAGTACAGTTTAAAGAAAGAGTGGGGACAAAGCTCTCCTCCTGCTTCCAAGTATTCAGTATATTTTTGTAACTTAAACACAAGACTTGATGAAATATAAATATCTCAGTACAGATTTTTTTATTATTATTTCATTGGTGATTAAAGGGGATAAACAAATACGCTGCACCCTTGCCTGTAGCACTTAAAATTCAAACCCTGCCAGGATATGAAACCTGGAGCTAGAGATCATAGAAAATAATATGTAGTAAATTCATTAACCTTGACTGGCCAGCATAAAGCAAAGAAAAATAAGTAAACTCCCAAACCCCAGAAATTAATTTAAATGATTTCTTATAATTATCTAAGCAATCTAAGGTTTTCATAGTAACATAAGTAAGAACATTTTATTTTTAACAATGTGATTTTTTTAAAACCAAGACTGTAACGTTTTTTCCTCAGAACAGTACTTTAAATTGCAAAAGATGAGAGGGACACCTTTCAGCATTAATAAACTGAGGAATATTTATGAGCATTAGCCTGGCATCTTCTTTGAAGCACCAGACCCCTGAGATGAATACGATGGGTACAAGGCATACCTATTACCGGTGTGAGAGATGCTTTAGAATTTGTGATGTGGTATTACTCCAAGCGCATGCAGACACACAGGAACACATGGACTCACTGTGGTTCAGGACACACCTGACATTAATCCTTATGGTAAGAGGAGCCCAAATGAGGATGCCAAATTCAGGAGAGGCTTCTAGGGTGGATGCGTGTGTCTGTGCAGGCACATTAGCTTTGGAAGCCAAATATTGTTATATGATGGCTTTATAGTGATCCAACAAAGGAAGCAGAATGAAACAGAAACTCACCTTTTTAGCAAGTGGGAGAGATAAAGAATGAGAATAAAGTGTATAATTAAACCTGATTAAAAATGATTACATTTCCATTGCATTATCCATGATAATAAGAAAGAAAACAGAAAATAGAGGAAGTGCTATGAATAGCACCTGTGATTAAAAAGAAGAATGGACTATCCTTGTCTGACTCCCATTTAGTATGAGAAATGAGCTGTTTGGCTTTTAGTATATTGGGCTCTTTTTCTGTACCACACCACAGAGTGCTGAGAACACCAAGAAGAAATCTAAATAACCTGTTCATAAGAAAAAGAAAAAAAAAAAAAACCAAAACACTGATGACCTTTCAGCATTTGTTGGTAATGAACTGTAAGCAGCAGTTTGAAGATGAAAAGTAATTGGCATTGCACCTTCTTAATTATTTTTCCAGTTTCAGGCCTTTAATATAGTTCTGGCTCTTGCTGACACACCTAAATGAGGTTTACAGAACCCAGAGCATGAATTTTGTGCTCATTAATGGAGAGGCTGCAGGACAAAAGCTGCAGGTATTATATTCTTCTTTCACCTAGTTTAAATCACCAACCACCCATGATTCAGACTTCATGGATGCCGGTTGGCCACTGAAATGGAAATCCTTTAATGCAGCTTCAGACAAACATGGTGTTGGCAGAAAGAAGGTGGGCAAGACAACCCCTCTGAAACATCTTGATTAACTAATTTGTAAAAAGCTGCAATCTCAACGTCCATCAGAGCATGACAAAATAAAAGTCACCACCAGAAGAAAACAAATGATGCAGTTTCCAGGGAAAAAAATAAACAAACAGAAATCACAAAACCAGTCCAGTCCTCTGAGCACTGTGTTTACAGACCTACACCAACTTTGTGTGGAACAGAAAAAAGATATCTTGGCTAAAAAAACAACTGTTGGAAAACAAACTGGCTTATTTAGGACAGGAACAATAATGACAAGCAGTGGAAGCACTCATGCTTCTACCTATTGAGGTCAATAATTACCTTCTGCATTTCAGATGTGCCAGTGGAGTCCTTAGAGTGCCCAGCTGGCCTCCAAAGATGCTCCTGCTGCTGGAAAAGGAGATACCTTCCTCTTCCAAAGCCCATTGCTTCTGGAAGGTACTCATACTGCCTTGGTGTAGGAGCATGCCGTGCATCTGCTGCAACACCAGCCTGACGGCTGTGAGATCTTCCTGCTCAGAAGCACCCTTCAAGGGGAACTTCTCCCTGTCGGCTACATAGGTGACCCAGCGGTATTAGCCTCAACTGGGAGACTAAATTATCTCCTTTACTTGAGCTGGGTACCTAAAATTAGACTGTGCACGTACCAGCCTCTCTTTTTCCTTTGTGTAAGTAGTTATAAGGGCTATTGCAGCATGCGCAGTCATGTCAAAATTACTGTCAGTCTATTTGGTTTGAATGCCGGTGACAATGTACCTAGGGCAGCAGAGACCTGAGCACTGGCTATGGAGAGCATCAGTGAAACCCATGATACATACTCCAGGGGTCAGCTTGTGACAGGGCTCAATTGCCCTGGTTTCATTCTACTTATGCTGGAGCCAGCTGGACTACACCTTGCTCAGCTGTTCTGGAATATGAGGCCCTCATATCTTCACTTACAGTATAGATGGACCATTGTTTCCTTTGATGAGTACCATGGCTCAGTGATGGGCTGCAAGCAGATCTGTGCCCATCCAGAAGCAGCAAGAACCCGGTAGTGCTGGAAGTGAGAAGGAGAGCAGAGCGGGGCTGTCAGCAGTGGCAACAGGAACAAGTTGGATGTCTTGGTGTAGCAACTTTTCCCATCTTTATCAAACTTCTCCTGACCTTTCTGCGGAAGCAATGGATGAAGGCTTAGTGCCATTCGCTCTCTAGGGAGGTCAGGGAAGACCATACCCTTCCTCAATGGATGCCCAGCACTGGTCAGAGAAAGCAGGAAGAAAGCTGTATCTAAACAGGCGGATAGGTGTCTCATGGTGAGACCAAATAGGGCTAAGGTATGACAGCGCTACAGTAGTTAAAACATAAGTGCTCAAACACAATTTTTTTTTATCCCTCCAAATACTTGGATGACATATAAGAAGTGCCTGGAAAATAGTAATACATTACTGTCACGACATACAAGACTCTGCTAGATGAAATGCTAGAAGAAATAATAGAGCTGGGAGATTTAGAAAAGAAAAAAAATGGTTGTATATCACCAGCCTTTTCTGATGGGTAATGTAGGTTTGAATACCTTTTAAGTTTTGTTCTTATTCTATCTTTTAATGGGGAGGTGGGGGAAAAAAGGCAAGAGTACCACATGCAGCAGGCAGCCTTCAAAAGTTTCTTGCTGTTTTAGAAGGTGCTAGAAAAAGTCTCATAAGAGATTGCATGATCAACTGAACTCTTTCATCGCACTTGTGACAAAATATGGTGTATGTACCATAAGGAAATAATGTTGAATATGCTTTACTTGGTTGAATGCTCCAGTATATTCTTGTTCACAGAAAATGACTGGGAACAACTGGCATCTCACTACATCTTGCCAAAAGCCTGAAGCGAGCTTCTGTAATGAACTCTCTGCCTTTAGCTTTCCTTAGTATAGAAATGGTAGTGCTGAAAGTGCTACTGTGAACAGCACATGTAGGAATAGCATCATCCGAGATGATGGTAGGCATTCTTTGGAAGGAGATTATGTTATATGAAAAAATAAACCAAAACAAATAGCCAGTCTGCTGATGCCTGAACGTTCCTGTGCTCTGAAACCCAAAGCTGTCATTGCCCAAATCTGTTTGGGCTGAATCAAGAACAATTCTGCTTCTAAGCCAAAGCAGTTTTGTAGGGTGAGCTGGCGCAATGGAGATTCGTTCTTTTATGCCCCTCCTTCATGTGTGGAAAACTAGATAAGAGGGAAAGCAAAAGATATTGGAGGATAAACACTCATTTTTTTGCTTCTTATCATTACTTTTTTGGCTACATGAATGTAGTGTGATTCATAGTTCTGAGACACCGATAGAGCAAAACTGACCATGTGGTTAGATGCCAGTAGCTGGCTCGTCACAGTCTGGTTTTGGGTCATTGTTGTTCCTATGGGAGTTAGAATACAGGCAACACAGTATTCATGCTGCACACAGTGCAGAGCACCTCATCCTTAAAGGCTCAGTGGCTGAGGGGCAGTCTTCAGCCTTAAACCAGGAGATGCTAGCGGACCTGTGAAGAAAGAGCTTTTCAGTGTGACTCGGACTGAGGATATGAGCTGTGGCAGCCCAGTAGGGAAGAGGGCTCAGGGAATGGTAAATACTCTTCTCCTACTTGAGTCCAAGAGGGTAAATATTTATTCTAAAAAGCCAAATCTAACTTAGCTGGCCAAGGGTTTCTTTGGTTGCTTTCCTCATACTATTTTTTTAGACACTATTGCCAGGAAGAATTAAACTGAATTAAATAGACTATTTTGGTATGCATTGATGTCATCCCTGGAAGGAAAAAAATCTTGTACTGTGGCAAAGACCATACATTTATTTTTCTTCTATTTAATGTCTACTGAAGTGCTACATCTTAAAAAGCATGCTGCTAAACTGTGAAGCCTGTAAAACAGACATCAGGAGTTATGTGCCCAGTGTGAAATATCCCATGATTTAATTTGAATTTGCACCATTACTGAGGCACTTGTGCAATTATGTGCTGCATTACGCTTCTAGCTGGAGACCAGAGATAAGAGGGATGGTGTTTCAGAAATATCTATAGATGAACAACAGCCTTTAAAAATGGATTAGCAATTGGATGTCCTTGACTTCAGAGCCTTGAAAGGGCTCTGTTCGAAGGGCGGCAGGGAAAGAGGGCAAAAGGAAAGTTGTGTTCACCACCTTCTGAGAGCCACCCTTCCAATTTACCTCAAGCTGGGCATCCTTGTGTAACAGGCACTTCTGAGAGTTTGGGTCCACAGAAAAATACGAACCTCAGTCTGACTGCAGACCTTGCAACGATGCCTGAACAATGCCAGCATATGCCTTCACTGCTACCAGAGTTGACCATAAAGCAGACACAGACACACCTCCAGTCCTGTCCAGCAATCTGGGAGGGCAGGGGACACGGGGGACCTGTGGAAGCTGCTATCCTCCTCAGGCTGCCATCCAGTATTTCTGCAGGGGACACAGGAACAAGAGGAGGATCTAGCATTTTGGTCGCTTGCACCTCCTTGTAAACCATGTGGCAGAGTGGGCCTTACTTTGAGGTCACCCTTTGCTTGTGATTTCCTATTTTCCCTCAGTAATACACAATAGCAACTTTCTTCCCCCCCCTTTTTTTTAAAAAAAGTAAATATTACTGGGACCATATCATTTATCCTGTGTGGAGAAAAGAGAGGTTTAGGTGCAAAAGAAAGACATTTAGTAACTCTCATGACTTGGACAGCCTCTTCTATTATGGCATCATTTTGTTTGAACTGTGGGGCCAGAGTGCAGCAAAAAGATGTCTGCTGCTTGACTGACAAACAGCTGGCATAAAAAACATCCAGTGTGATGTGAACGATTATTCCTTCTAAGGGCAATGTGGACTCTCTCTCTGACTCAGTTTTATCTCTGAAGGTGAATGCTTACTCACCTGCAATATATTCTGCCTGCAAATTGGCAAATGCCATTGTAATGGTTCTCATTTTATCTTTTTCTATTAAGCCTGAGGAAAGAAGTTATGAGGAAGAGAGAGAGACATTTTTGTTTTCTCTTCAGAATCTCCTATATACGCAAAACTTATCAAAGGGCACTGTTTATCATTTGATTTGGAAACAATTTTGCCTTTCAACATTCCCTGCGTATGTCAAAAGGAATGGAGGCTTGCAGGAAAAGGAGATGAAATATCCTCTTCTTGTTATTTATTGATTTTGTACAGCTCAGCATGGAAGCTTCATATAACAAAACCAGCAGCTTAAGAAAGATGACCAAGTCATCAAGAACCACTTAGGTACACAACTGCTGAAACAAAAAACTGCACAAGGTTATTGCCTGTGAGAGGAATATTCACACAAACACCCCCAGGTGTGTGCTTCTGTGGAAGGTATGAGCAACCCTTGAGGACCTGAAATTTACCCCTATGATGAGAGACAGCTAGCAGCCCGTGGGGGCTTTGCCCAGGCCTCCGCAGTGGCAGCAATTATAGATACCCGTCCCCACATGCTCCCAAACTGGAGGGTCCAAATAAGCACAGTCAGTTTTGCCTCTTGCAGTTGATCCACAGATCCCCCCAAGCTGTACCAGCCCCAGGTACCCACCACACCGTGCAGAGTGGTGAATAACCTCTCTGGTCACAGAGTGCATGTCTGCACTGGTTGATCCCATGCTAAGCCTTAGCTAGTACTGTTTCACTTTTTAATATTAAAATCAGAACCTGGCATAAACAACCCACAATTAGGCAAAACCAAAAACAAAGCAAAAGGAGTTCAGTCCAGCAGTGCATTGCTTTGCAGGTCAGATTCTTTAATGCTGCTTGCCTACACACAACATTCAAACACGTTTCCATTGTTTGTACTGAGTACAAGTATCTTTTCCTTGAGAGCTACTTTAAACACACAATGAGATTAAACCCCAATGCATAGAGGTTTTAATTTAGTTTTGGCAGTTGGGTAAAAGCACATTGAAAGTCTTAAAAAAACCCACAAACTACCCCATAAAACAAAAAAATCCCTACCCCAAGCACAGAAAAGTGGCACTAGTACCATCATGCTGTTTTACTCGGCAATAATATAGTTCCCTCATCAAGATAAACTACTCAGCCTTCAGCCTTGTAGTTTATCTGCTCAGGAACTGGATTACTGCCTCATAAAACAGTGCAATGGTGCAATTATCACTTCAATATTAGGTAGGTACTGCAAGGTGCTCTTGTTCTGTGTTAGGTGGGACACTTTATCGTAGCCATAAAGCTGATGTGGCTTCAAGTATTTGCTACAATGATAAATTAATGAATCATACTGTGGGCTGTGTCTTTAATGAAGTGGAATAACTTCTTTTCTTGCAACAGGCACTGGAGGTATGTGAAGTTGTATGCAAGTGGTACGGAAGTCAACCTGGAGGAGGAACTTTGACATGAAGATGCACAACGCTGAAACAGAGGCACATGTCTGAGACTTCATTAATGAGCATTTCTACTGAACTCTACATCTCAAAATATTTTCACTATGTTTCCCATATCCCTTCATTTGGGAATGATCAGGTGCTAACTTTTGTGCAACACCATGGGGGACTCTGGTCATAAGATAGAACTTACTATTTTTTTTTCATTAGATGCTCACAGGCAGTAGGAGCAGATCTGCGAGGAGAGCAAGAGAGTGCTCCCACATACTGGGATGTAGCTGGGCTGGGAACAAACACCAACATGTTCCACTTTCGATGCTAGAACTGCTTGTGTGAAAAAGGAGTAGTACTCACTGCAAAAAACCCTGTGTCACTGCTTGCAGACTGGGTGGATGCAGAGGGATGGGGATGCGCAGGGAAAAGGTTACATGACATACAATATTTTCAAAGCCTGGAAGGGATGGTGGTAGAGACCTTTCCTGTACATTGGTGGGAAGTTGCTGCAGTGGAAAGAATATCTGCAGATGAAAGTGGTTTTGGGTTGAAATGTAACAACATCACATGCCGAGAGGAGAGGTAAAAGACATCTGAGGCAGGTAAATGGAAAACGGACCGAGGTAAGCTAGAAACCTCCCTACTATATTTGTTTTGGTTATCAAGGATATTGGCTACTTTTATGGACATGCAGAGAGTGATTATTTGCAGTTTTCCTTCACATTTTCTTCCCACAGTTTTGAAATGTTCTGGAAGCAATTTTTTTTTGTTTTCCCCAAAATGAAATTTCAGATTAAAATATTGTCAATCATCCATTTTTAAAAATTTCCTTAAGAATTAGCTTTCAACCTCACAGTATCTGAATGGGCATTGAAACTCCATTTATTAAAAACAAGTTTGTTTCAGGGTAAATAGAAAAGAAAATTAAATAGTGGGAATAATTTTAAGAATTTTGCTGATTAAAAAAAGTGATCAAAAAACCCCTTAAGATCTTTAAACAAACACAAAAGGGTTGACTTTTAATAGCCTAAAGCAAGAAAATCCAATATGCCTTATGTTTTCTATTTTAGTAAATCAAAATAAGTCAGAGAGTAAAAGTACAAGTGTTTCAGATGAAGGAGTGACTAACTATCTTTGAGATCTGGCCTTCACAACCATAGTTTAAAATGAATGCTTGTCAACTTTATATGCTCACCTAACTTGAGACGTATTCAAACACTCCCAATCTCTTAGCTACAACGTGCATAAAGATTTTAATGGCATTTATTGATCCTGGATACATTAGACCTGGAGATGTCACTACTCATAAGGAACGTAACAAGAAACTGTAAATACGCAAAATACATGTATATCAGACAGGGCTGGCTCAAAGCTCCTCAGAAATGTAAGCAAATGCAGCTTCACTGTCAAAAGGATGATGCGGAGATGTGACCAGGCTGAAAATAGGCTTCCCCTGCTGAAAGGAAGGGAGAGAGGAGGACAAAGGGCTGCATCCGTGATGTCGAGGTGGGGTCAGGTATCCAAAAAGTTGCATTTGTCATGCCAGCCACTGCCTGAGGAGTGGTGCAGAGTCAGCAGCTGACATTTTTGGAGGGTCGCTCTCCTCCCACGCATGCACATGCCCCTCCGTGTCCCCCTGCTGCGGCAGCCCTGGTACCACAGTCCCCAGCTGCCTCTGAGCTGTGCTCAGCCTGGCTTTCCAAGGAGGCGGCAGGGCAGGGGCCTTGAACAGGTCCCAGTGAGAAACACAGACAAAATACATCACATTTCCAGCAACATATGGATTGCGCAAGTGTTTAGAAAGATGGGAGAATCCTGTGCAGCATTTGAGGACAAACAAAGAGCAGTTTCACAATTTTCTTTCCAGTTTTCTTTTGTAGGACACAGCTAAGTGATCTCTCAAGCTGTCTTAATACCCTATTACCCACAAGCTGAAATATACTCAGCTGTTAGACAGACCTCCCGTTAGTTTAAACACCATATAAGCCTCTCTTTTCTCCATAATTCTTATGTACAAATCCTCCGAGAGGAAACATGCTGCTTGGGCATTTCAAAAACTGCAGTGAACTTGACCCCGTGATACGATTAGTGTGATTCCCACCATATGCAAGTGCTTGCAGGACTTAGACTTAAGCTTTAAACCACCTAAAAAACTTCCCAAAAATCAAGCAATACAAGGCAATCATCAATTGCATTCAGCTATTGTCTTCCACTTGGACGTGGGTTTCTGCTCGCGCATGGTGCCTCATTCTCAGGTGGTCTAAGGCAGTGGTGCAGGGCAGGATGCTGGGTCAGTGTGCATTCATGTTCCTCCAACATGTCCAAGCAGCATCGTAGCATCACTGAGAAATAGTTGATGGGCAGCATGGGAAACCTTTCAGAGCAAGAAGGACCCATTGTACTGTGGAAATGGCTGTCCTCCACACTGGAAGTGGAGAAGCAGTGTCTATGGAACAGTTTCCTAATGTATTTTTTTTCTTTCTTTTTTTTTCAGGAGCATCTAGTTACTGTAGAAATTGCTCCACGATTCGTTCTTTTAAAGTCATTTGAAAATCTGGTGGTCCTTTCTGCATCCATCATTTCCAAGAAATGGACCTATGTAATTATACTAAATTAAGTTTCAACTATGCAATTACCTCCTTCACTAATTAGTGGCTAGAAATATCAGACTCTTAAGGTCAATTTACCTCAGTTTTTCCACTTCTTGCCCATCTTCCTTTCTCATTCCTACTATCCCCATGCATACTTCTGGCAATCACCCCCTGTGGTTGCTCTTACCATGTGCGTGCCTTCTCTGCCTCAGAAAACAACAGCACCAGAAAGCCCTATCACAAATTAAAAACCAGTCTTTTGAGAGGAGCTAAATTGGGTAAATGCTGAATAAGCAGGAGTAGACAAGCCTTCATTTTTGCTGCTATGTACGTTTGGTTGTTATCACAACTGATTAAAAGAAACATACACATCATGGAGCTGAAAATGACCTTTTTAATCCGTTCCCCAGGCATGAATTTTCACATGCTTTCTTTCTCTGTCTCTTTCTCTTTGTTGCCAAACCCACAGCTGAGGAAGAGGTACAAACATAGCTCACCCCACTCCTCTATTCTGACCTTTGGGTAGGTACTATCCATGCATGCAAACTGGGAACAGGACATTAATCAGCTGAAGGCATTGAGGTTTACTCTTTGCAGTAAAATCAATGCTTAGATGCTAGAGGTAAATCTGATGAGAATAATAATCTAATATAACTTTTCATTTATTTCAGGTCAATTCCTAATATTGCCAACAAGAAAACACTGTTTCAATTTGAAGGAGAGCCCATTCAGAAATTCAATTGTTCTGTTGATCAGAACGGAGCCACAAAAAATTACTAGCTCTGCCATGCAGTATTTATCATTAGAAATGAAAAGAAAGGTTTGGATAAGAAATAGACTCTTTAATGTTCACACGTACTCATGTCTATGCCAAATACTACAAAGCTGAAACATGCTATGAAAACTGACTAGTCAGATGGGATTTATTCACCATTAAAAAAGAAAAAAAAAGAAAAAAGAAAGAACAAACAAAACCCCAAAAAGAGAGTGTTAAGCAAAGCACTTAAAAGTAACAGGTCCATTTCACTAGCTTGTTCTAGTTGCTGTAGGCTTTTCCAACAGAGCAAAGCAGCTGGGCATGTAGTCGAAACGACTGACCCCAGTGTAGTTGTGCTTTCTTCCACCCAGCCCCAATTTGGACCAGAGACAGATGTCAAATGCTGGTGATAGAAATTCTGTTCCCATCTGCTGCTTTGTAATTCTGCTCCTTCTACAAATTTCTAAGTGCAGTCTTGTTACAACCTAGCTGTACCTGCAGCTACCATCAGCAAATCCAGCTCTAATTCACAGAAGCTCACTTAATGGCTAGTAAAGTCTTGACCTCGATGTAAATCCTTTGGTGGTAGAAACAAACTTTCATTTGTGAAGTGCCAAGCACAGCATGGATAATGGAAATGAAAATCTGCTAATCCCATCATTTCAGCTAGAGTTGAACAAAACCTGAACAACACCTTCCACATACAGTCTGCGCAAGACCCCTACTGCCATCCTTCGCAAAGTTGTATATACTGCTCTTCTCTTTTTACTCTTCCAACTGAAAACCCTACAGCCTCCAGTCTCTTGAACAAGGAGATTTCAAATCGTCTATATTTCATATTATATTACATTGTATGTAACCAACAGAAAGGAAGTTGTGAAAGGCTCCTTTGCAAGAGCTTTGAGTTGGCTACAGATGGTGCACACAGCCCTCCCTCTCTCTTCTCCCATCGATGTGATTTATTTACACAACCTATAATAAATCTTGCAGCAACAAGTAGGTTTTTAATGAATAGAACAGCTTTAGAGTTCATACTTCCAGAAGGAATTGTATGTTTTCTGCTTATTTTCAAATACATCTCTACCTAGCTAATTCAATTTCTAATCTCACAAATGTTGTTATCAAGGCATTATAATTGAGGTTATGAAAGTCTGTTTCCAACCTATTCAGAGCAGTCAATCTGCCTTAAAGTATTTCTGTTTGGAAACAGACATTGCTTTTAAGCAACAGGCAAAATCTCTTTCAAGAGATGCCATTCTTTTCATTGCCTGCTTTGTGCAGGAGCATGCTCTGCTTGGGCTCCAGGAAAAATGACAGACAAAAGGGACAGATATAGTTATACATAAACTTCTTATCAAATTAGGCCAAAGCAAAGCAAATAATTGGAGTTGGTTTCCAGTGTGTCAAGAAAACTGTTGTATTCATATGTGTTAAGAACAGCAGTAAAAATTTCTTCAAAGATATCATGTTACTTGATCCAGGCTGAAAGCTTGAGAAATAGAATCATTATATAATGCCACTTTATTACTGAAGAATGTGCACCACGAAGAGATATGATGTGCCAAATTAAATGGCACAATTCACTTGTTAACATAATTAGGAACATAAATGCAAAAGCTTAACAAAAGCAGCAGAGATGTGAATGAGAAGAAAAAGCCAAACCTTTATGTTTTCTTACAGAAGTTTGGGGAAACTTTCATGGGTACGATAGTCTTCTGCACTCAGCAGAGCCCTGTGCAGCCCGCCTCCATCTCCCACGAGGGATATTTCATGAAACCAGCATGCGAGAGGCATCTCCGTCTGGGCTATGATAGTTATGGCTCAGCCCCCTTTCTCCATCAACAGGAAAAAACCCAAATTATTTAATCAGCATATTCCTGTGAATTAATGCCATTTATCAGAAAACGCTCAAGTGATAATCATACTGCTTGAGAGCTAATTGAATGCAGAAATCTTGAGTATGAGCTCGATGTGAACTCAGTTCAGTGTGAAAGTTTGGTGTGCACTGCCACGGACTCTTCCCTGCTTGGCAAGGAAGTGGAGACAACTGAGAAGGAGCAGGAGCGCTGCACCAGACCCCACCAGAAAAGGGGCATCCTTTAGCTGAGGTGCACCACCTGGGCTTGAAGTCAGGCTCACAGTCCAAATACCCGTTCTTCTTGTCTCATGATGAGCAGACATTTGGGCACAGCATGGGGGCACCTGGGAAACCGCCACGAGGAAGCAGACACCTTGTCCACAGCCTGATCCCTGATCATATCTGACTGAGAAGGAGGGCTGGCATGGGTAAGGCTGGTACGGCAGCTGAACCTGTGGGAGCCATCCCAGCCAGATCTTTTCATGCAGGGAGGGCAGAGGCTGTTGGCCTCTATATTCCCTCTCCTCCCCGCTCCTTAACCCTACACCCTCTCTCTGCCATGAAGCTGTGAAGCTAGACCTTCGGGGCAGCAATGGCGCAGTGCTGTTTTGTCTTCTCGCTGAGAACTGCTGGCTTGTCCGCAAAATACCTCTAGGTAGACACAGTGCACTAAAGAAGGGCTTTTCAAGGGGGGTAGATGGTACTTTAAAAAGNAAAAAAAAAAAAAAAAAAAAGAAAATTGCCTGGCTGCATCTCTGTGCTGGCCTGTGTTCATCTCCAAAGGGCTGGTGCCAGTCTAAGAAACTGCATATTCTGTAGCAAAAACGTAAAAGCCAGCATTTACTCTAACTTCCTCACTGCCTCCTGCTGCCCAGTGCAGAAGGCATTAATGAAGACCCCAGGAGCTGGATGATAACCTTCACGCTGGCTGATAGAAATGGGAACCGGGAAACTGGAGCCTGTGGATGTCACAGCATGGCAGCGCTTCTCTTCACCCTCATTTACTAAAATATCAGGCCTCACAGCATTTGTTCATTTGTAATCCATGTGCGTGAAGTGAGACATATTCTGGATAGAGGCAGGTGTAAGGACACATTTTGGCAGAAGAGATTTCTGGTCATGTTTCCTCTGATGGAAACAGAGATAAATGTATCCCAGAAACATGGCAATCACCAATATGCTTGCTTCTCTGCTACCCACAGGCAATCTGGAAATCAGGGTATCCTGCCTGTTCCTGGTTGACAGAGATATTTAAAATGCTAATGACTGTCTGTGTCATAAAAATAAGCGTAGAGTCCAAAAACTACTGCCCTGGATCAAGAGCAAAGTTCATTGGGAAGAGTTGGTTTACTTGAATTTTCTGAACAGTGAAGCTGTAGATACTCACAGGCAGCTTTGGTACAGCTGGCACTGTGTCCTACCCCGAAAGACCTCGTGTCAGGAGAACAAAAGCCTTTGACTGCTACACCCCATGGCAGCTCATCTTTGTGTTCCCAGGAAAAAAAGCTCATCTTGTAGATGCAGAGCCTCTGGAGCAGACCCAAACCAAGTCAACACACCAGCCTTTTGAAAAATGGAAGCATTTCTAGTTTTCAAACATCAAGCATGTATCCAAGGGCAAGTATTGTCCACTTCTAATGTGTTAAGGGAAACGCCTGGGTGGTATAGCTGCAGACCCTAGGGCTGATGAAAGAAAGAGTTCCCTGAAACCAACTGTATGAAACAGCCAGATGCTCATATGCTTTATATTCTCAATGTTTATTTGCAACAGACTAAGTGTTTCCCTCTCCTCAAAGTGTTGCACTGCACTGCCAGAAAAACACATTGTGAGTTCTCCTCAGATTTGAATATAGCGAGAAAGTCTGGAGGAAGGGAGTGAATCACTTTTCTACATTACTTCTTTAAGGGTTGTTTTATGCAAATCTTCTTCCTTCCTCTAACCTTTGAAATAACATCACTGGTTAAAATCGAGGAACACTAAAAGTTTTCCTCCACCAGGGAAATAGACCCTTTAGGCATCAAGGATGTGAAGACAGAAGGACTAGCAAGCAACGAGGCAGTGAGAAGACAGACTTATTTTTTCCTGTCTTTCCTAAGGTAAACCTTAGCTAGAGAAGGCTATTCAGTCACTAATCTAAAACTGCGCTCCTTGTTTAACAATTAGATATAACACAGGCTGAAAATGTGATGGCTGAAACTGCTCAGAGAAAGGTCTTCCCTGAAATTTATCTGTGTTACTAATGTCACTTTATCTTGTCTTTAGCATTTGCATTAAATGCAAATTGTAGGAATACAAAGCACAATTATGTTGAGCTACTTAATACAATTAATGACATTAGCTGTGGAGATAGGGGTGCAAGGATGTATTTCTTCCACTCTGTTGGAATTTAACTCAACCTGTGTCCACCAAAAATATTTTAAAAACTGAAAAAATACCTTTCACACAAATAAATGTTCATAAACACAATAAATGGAGGTAATTATATCCTGTAGTCAGCTAAATTCAAAGTAATTTACATATGATAGTCACTTGACTTCTCTCTGGATTTGCTCTGAATGACACATCTCTGACTTGAAATAATTTTTGTTCCAAGCTGTTATGAAACTATTTACACTAAATGATGGCAGCACTTAGAACGGTGGCTGAGAGTGAGCTTCTACTGCAAATAGTGCTCTCATTAAGCAAAATCATGGCTTGTGGGTATGTATG
>VYZV01006535.1:914-19174 GCA_013401275.1 Pandion haliaetus | reverse complement strand
CAAAATTTTTTCCCAACTTTTTTTTTTTTTTTTTTTGTTGTGTGTGTGTATGCAGAGTGGGGCTGCAGAAAGATTTTGAGTAGAGACATACTTGATTTATTCTCATTATGGCTTCTGTTTTCTTCCAAAATAAATTCAGAGAAGGAAATGGGTAAGCTGAATATTCATCAACCACCAACATTTGTAATTCTTCAAAAGCATCAATGACTGTTCACAGTGTTGAAATAGGACTGGCTTGCCCTATAGTACACTAGTTTATCAGAAGATACTCAAATGATAAGCATTTCCTTTAATTTCTAAATTCAAAAATAAAAGCCAGCCAACACTTGGGATGAAGCACAATGTAGCACTAAAGAAATTTGTTGTGACTCTCTTTCTCCTCCTTCAAGAGTGTGATGTTTCTGGCATATTTAAAGTTGTTGTTGGGATTGTCTTTAAAGATTGAAACAGTCCATAAATTTTCATGAGAAGTGAGCTAAGCTGCAGTTACAGCAAGAACTGTATGTGCACTGTGTGTGTGTGTTAAAGGTATCTGGATACACAAAGAATAAATAGAAAACAAACTCTCTATGTAAAATATTTCTCCCCCCTACCCCTATCTTGTTGTCATCAGTAGGATATTAAGAACTGTAATTAATAAAAAAAAAATGAGGAGAAAAGGAGACAAAAGAAAGAGTTCAAGAGAAATTTAGCCAGAATTCTTCCGAAGCTGGCATCAGATGTTGAGGGATGCTGTCTGGCTCTGCTCTTCTGAGATTGATGGCCACCCTCTGCTCTTTGCTTTGCAAGGTAATGGTGAGCAGCTCGGTACAACTCCAGCTGAGCACAGCAAGTGGGTGAGAGCACTCCTTAAAGCCTTTTCCTTGCTCCTGAGAAACAACACTAGGACTCTGTGTAAGCCCTCTCTTGCTGGAAAGTCCCCAGTTATCATGGGGGCTCAAGCAGGGTCTGTGGGTCGATGCTAATATCTGCAATTGTGAGATGAACAACTGCTAGAGGGCACAAGAGAGTTTCCAGCCCCAGCAGGATCAGTCAAAAGCACCTACCAGTTCTGTGGAGAGTATTTTAAGGGAAGATCCATGCATTACTCACCGAAGACACATTTGACACTGGTTTTAAAGTTTATGTGGAAAAAATCACAACACACAAGCATTTTATCCTGCATTGACCTTGTCTACACCTGTGCCTTCTTTGGAAAGCTGTAAGTCCTTGGGCCATGATAACAATTAAACAGTGAACTGATAATTATATACTCATTTCTGCTAAGATGTATGTTCACTTCAGCTGTGGCATTGGGTGTTTATTATGGTGTCCTGGTTTCAGCTGGGATAGAGTTAATTGTCTTCCTGGTATAGTGCTATGTTTTTAAGTTAGGTATGAGAAGAATGTTGATACCACACTGATGTTTTCAGTTGTTGCTAAGTAATGTTTAGTCTAAAGTCAAGGATTTTTCAGCTTCTGATGCCCAGCCAGCAAGAAGGCTGGAGGGGCACAAGCAGTTGGGAGGGAACACAGCCAGGGCAGCTGACCCAAAGTGGCCAATGGCGTATTCCATACCATGTTACGTCACATCTAGTATATAAACTGGGGGGAGCGGGGGCAGGGGGATCGCTGCTCGGGGACTAACTGGGCATCAGTTGGTGGGTGGTGAGCAATTGCATTGTGCATCACTTGTATATTCTAATCCTTTTATTATTACTATTGTCATTTTATTAGTGTTATCATTATCATTATTAGTTTCTTCTTTTCTGTTCTGTTAAACCGTTCTTATCTCAACCCACAAGTTTTTCTTCTTTTCCCAATCTTCTCCCTGATCACACTGGGTGTGGGGGGGAAGCGAGTGAGCAGCTGCGTGGTGCTTAGTTGCTGGCTGGGATTAAACCAGGACATATGGTGTTAAAGATGTTCTTGTGATAGCTACACACATTAAATATACAGCGGATTATTTTTTACTTTTTTTTTTTTAAGATGGGGCTTGTAACTCCTCTTCCCTTAGGGACATACAGTGGCTAGGTAGCATCCGTTGTCTTCTTTCAACTTTAAAGCAGTGTTGGTATGGGGAAAGTAAGGTGATCACATACATACTTAGTCTCCTTCCTCCTGTGGATTCTAACACAACATTAAGGATTCAAACTGTCCCACTGAAGTCAATGCTATGCTTTGCGTCCTTAAAAGTACAGGAAGTCTATTGATTCAAATTAAGGTAACCTCATTTTGTATCAGGATATTTTACTGTTGAGCGTGACTGAATTCTAACGCTGCCCTCTATGCATATTTACAGTTCTTTGCTTCTAGATCTTGCACTATCTCCTAAACATGATAATATAATGATAGCATCCTAAACCATGTCCCCTATTGGCCTTGTGCTTTCTTAAAAAAAACCCCAAACTCAGACCAAAGAATGCAAAGGAATTTGACAGACAGTTACACTTGGATATATGTTTACTCTGGCTGGTCTTCTCTTCTGGGTTACCTTTGTAAAGGTGCTGGCCTTTACAAAGTTCAGCATGGAATCAGGCAGTACCTCCATTACAGTGTGGTTGGCAGCTTCATAAAGGAGACAAAGCAGGGCTGCAATCCCACTGTGAGCTTCATCTCACTTGGCGTAAGAGCCAAGTATATTTTTTATTTGGGTAGAAGAGTTCTTGCCTATGTATAGCTCATTGCAAAACAAGGGCATCGAAGAATTTCAAATATCCGCCTTAGCAAGTTAGTACCACACTACTGATGATGGAGACTCATGGGCTTTTCTTCAAGAATTCATCAGATCACAGCAAAGGAAAAAGCTATGCCGCAGGAGTGTAAGCCCTAGTTGCATTCCTGGTTGTACAGATTGGACACTTCAGAGTTACCCGGGCTGGGCTCTGCCAGATGCCCAGTCTCTCTTGGGAGGTCTCTCTTTCCTTCCTTCTCCTGGAAAGGGTTGCTTCAGCAAAGGCAAAATTGTAACAAGAAAGGGTTCATCACCTTGACCCTGAGAGAGGATGGACACAACTCAGCTCCCCAAGTACAAGGAGCACCCAAAGTCATACCTGCAGTGGGAAAAGAGTAATTCCCTTTAAAGTGGCCAAAGAGATTTCACAAAGTTTCTCAAATGGAAATATAAATAATCAACCCATCTAATAATAGAATGTTTTTGCCAGAAAGGATTTTTTCCCCTCCTTCAGTGAAAAGGAAATCTATTAACAGGATGATAAAATCTCCAAAAGTAATTTCAACTTTCAGGTGCTTGCTGGAACACCACCATAGGCCATCAAAGGTTTTGTGTTTGCTGTGGGACCAGTTTCGTTATTTTTTGTTTTACCTTGAGTCAACACCATGACTTTTTATACTCCTTCCCCTACAAAAAGCACTGCTTTAGCTATTCCTAGATGCATATTTATCTCCTTTTACCCGGCTACTCAGATTTTAGGCGAATAAAGAATTTTTTTAAAAACACAGTCAAAATGTATAAAAATGGCACTAAAGTATTCCTCCCTACCTAAACTGTCCTAGTCCACAGGCTCCAAAACCATCACATCTTCTCATGTATCATTATCTTTGCCTTGTATGCACAAGGAAGCTGACAGCCTTTTCAGAGCTCTTAGATTAATAAAAGCCACCAAAACCACCCAAGTTAAAAGTGCATATCTCATGGGAGCAGTGTCACTTAACTAGTTGATGTTTAGAAAGCCTTTTGATATCCACAGATGAAAGGCACTGTAACAGTGCAAGACATTGCTGTTATTACCTACAGATAGTAAGAAGTTTTCCTACAGCTACTGTGTGTATATCATGAAAATCTGAAGGCTGGCAAAGTTCCTGTAACATCACAAAAGGAGCTGCAATGGTCTTCTACTTAGTCCAGCTCTGTACAGTGAGGGTTTTAAAAGGCCTCGAAAAACTGTAATAAGCAGCAGTTTCCCAGCAGATCCAGAGAAATCTACATAATCATCTATCTTGCTTTGTTAATTGCACTAGTGTCAGACCTTCAGCTAGAGGTTTCAAAACCTCTATTCTCTTAAGTCTCCTTTTCTCATGCTCCAAATGCTATTTTTTCCCACAACTACTGTGAAAAAACCCTCTGTTTACCATGCCATCACCATCCCAAATTTCTCTGCATGGGATGATCCCCAAACCTCATCCCTTGGATGTCAGAACAAGGGAAGCCTGTTCTTTGGTTGGGGTGGACACACAGCCCCAGCACAGCACAAGGCAGCATGGCATTGGTATTCCTGCCAGCATAAGGCTTCAGGGGGTGGTGTGCTGCCAGCTGCGGCACAGCTGCAAAACCCCTCTTTTGCAAACTGCACCTGACACGCCAAGCAGTCAGTCAATGAGTCCTGGAGCAGGCTGACAAGCTATGTGCAATGTGTCCTGTTCTGGAGCATAGGAGAGGCCAGAGTAAGTGGGGAAGGAAGAGGAAGGAGCTAAATTCTGGAGCTGGACCCTGGCTGGAAACAGATTTTCACTGCTCTTTAAGGAGCATGATATGGCCAGGAACGCAGGCACCATCTGGTTTGCACAGCCCTTGAGACAAGGAAAGAGGACAGACTATCTCCTTTGGATAGTAGGTTTTGTGGTCCAGGGATGCCTGAAATTATAATGAAGAATCAGTGTTAAAGCTTTAATTTACTTTACAATCTTTTATCCTGAGTTTGTGCATATTTCTTGCTACTGTGAATGCCACCCATATCACTTCTGAAGTTGGCCAAATGGCAGAAGGCAATCCTGTCCAGATGTAAAGATGAAGTGATGAGTACACACAATGGACCAGCAGCCCTGCAGGTTTAAGTGCCTCAGGGGTTTTCTTGTAAAGTGTATGGCATAGGTATGATTTAATTCCATCACACAAACAAAGGAAAAAAAAAAAAGAAAAAAGGTTATGCCCTCTATTGGTATAGAAAAGTAGTATTTTGGTTTCTCAGGCACATTTCTAAAGATCAGCCCCATGTAGAAACTGATCAGACTGATCTGGCCTGGAGAGCTCCGATGGCAGCATGAGAGGCAGGCTTGGTCTAGTGGACTGAAAGGCAACAATTCCTGAGGTCTAATCCTGGCTGACACAGAACCACTGTGTGGCCTTGGGCAAGCTCCTTAAAAAGACATGTCAGGTCAATTTAGGCCTGAAATTAAAGTTTCACAAATATAGGGATTTGCAAATACTTACATCAGTAGAAATGAATGTCACCTTTTTTTTGTTTTTAATTCCAGTGGGGAAGAGTGAAGGAAAGGAAGCAATATTTCCAATTAGAGATCTTGGAGATCTTGTTTTCTGCACTGTTTGCAGCCTCAGTGCTTTGCTAGAGATGGACTGTGAAAGCAAAACTGGTCAAAAATTGCTTCTACAAAGAAGAAGAATCCTCTGGCTGTAAGACAGCACAACCTTGATCCAGAGAGCTCCTGAGCAGCGGGTGCTTGCAAGTGTTAAAAACTCATTATCATTCAAGGAACACTAAGTATTAATTAAGTATATGCTAAGTAATAAGTACAGTTCAAGAACCAGACTCTGCCCTCTGGTGAGTGCTTTCCATCACCCTTGTCAGCCTGAATTAGAACTAAACTTTAAGACCTGCACAGCTACCCGAGCCGCTAAGTCCAAGGGCAGGCACAGGCAGTGTTTTAGAGCTTATAGAAGTGTGTAAGATGATTTATGCCCTGTGTGATACTAACTTGTTAATATTTATCAAGTCGCTACAGCTTCCTATGATTCCGGTTTTCCCCAAACTGCTTCATCATAATGACCACTACTGTTAGACCAGCCAGCAATGAATTATGAATGGCCCTTATTTAGAGAGAGTTTGGATCCGTGAGACATCTCTATTTGTGTGGTGATATTACTGCAATGTTACTGCACTCCCTTAAGCAATGAGACTGCCTCATATAACACCGCTTTGTTCAGTGGATTTTGAGATGCTCTGGAAGGAAGACACCCTCCCTAACTGGGAAGGGCAGCTTCTTGTTATTGTTCTATATGACTCTGTGTAGCTTATGATCTTTCTAGAGTGACCTAGGAATTTGGGGGAAGGATCTGCCTTGGGAAAGAGGCCTTGCAGGAGTCAGGAACACCTGTGGGTGGCCTGGTACCCATAGCTAATATGACATGAGAATATTAGCTGCCAGACAGGGAGGCATTAAAGGAATTAAGACCTCTCTATGGCTTACAGGTACAGTGGGAAATACAAACCCAGAGCTAAAGTCCCATCATTGGATAGAAACTGGCTGCAAGACAGAAATTAAAGAGGAGGAATAATGGTCAAATTAAAATGTGTCAAAAGTTGTCAGTGGCTGCCCCAAAGCCCCACAGTGAGGTAGGTTTGTTCATATTATCCATGAGAGATCTAAAAATGAGTTGCAAGGTGGCAAAAACCCGCAGATGCCACAGAGTTATGCAAGATAATTAAGACTAGAGAGGCTGTATGGAACTCCAGTGGGATGCAATAAAGCTGGGTGAACCGAGAGCATGACAACACATAAAATGCAAGGTAACACAAATTGTGACAAAGCATTTGACATACTTGTGTACACTGTTGACTTCTAAATGAATGGTGGTGATTCTGGAAGATGATCCAGACATCACAGAAAATGAACAATAAACAGAAACCTTGCTGTTCTGTGCACAGTGGTGACCTGCTATGTCAAGGAAATTCTTGAGAAGTACTTCAGAAGAGGGGACATGGGTACCAAAGGCTCAAAAAAACTTTTGTAAGAAGAGAACAAAGATGGCATATTTAAGAAGAACAAAGGTAACAAAGTAATATGTGATGACTAATGGCTTACAGAAATTAAATCAGGTAAACCTTCTTTTCTTAGACAAGAGAACCTGACAGTGAAACTGAAAACAATGCAGCAGTTTGATCTCTTAAGGGGAGAACTCAATGCTGAAAAAAAATAATCGAGGCAAAGAACTGATTGGGACTTTTTTTAAGCTATACATGATTCTATGGCTAATGAGACCCTTTTGCAATTACATTAGCATCTCTACTGAGGAGATACCACAGGACATAGCCTAACCACTAAAACGTCACATATTAGGAGAGAATTTCCCTATGAACGAGTTGTTCCTACGTTGTCTGTGATTCTGTTTCTTGCATTTCCCTTTGGAATATAAACTGTTGGCTACTTTTTATATGGACAATGAGGATCACTATATTGGGTCAGAGCATGTCCTGCTGGTTTAATGCCTGAAAGCTGTTATTACAAAAGCAAGCAGAACCAGACTGAAATGTACTACTTTGAAGCCACCAAATACCCTAAAGGCATCTCTACTTAGCCAATTATCATTTCCCACTAAAGAGCTGTTAAATATCAATAGATTTCAATCCACTTCTTCAGAAAGAGACAGAAATGTTATTATGAGACTTGTACTATTTTAAATGCAGTGAGAGAGATAGGGGACAGGTGTTCAGCACATTAAAAAAAAAAGGCAGTTAAAAAGTGTTGCTCTAGGCATAGTTTCATCTATCTGACTCAGCATAAATGCCCAAGTATGAAGGAGAAATGAACCAGAAGAATCAGCTCTGCACTGCTCAGGGTGTGTTCACAGGGCTGTAAGTATTAGGTTGCCTCTGTTTTTTAATTAATGCTTTCCCTTTCTACATTACGCTGGAGACTGTGACTGAACTTTATTCCTCTACAGCAGCCTATGGCAACTGACAAAGTCCTCTGGGAAAACAGCCTGCCCAGAAGTGCTGAGCAGAAACTAGGAGAAAAATGGATGGAGAAGAAAAGCTTCTACAGAAGAGCAAATTATTTACTGCAGACCATTCCTTGAATTTAGCCCCTTCTCCTGACTGTGGATACCCCACAGGAAGATGATGTGATATGTATGAACTGATCTGCCATTCAAATATTGTCCTGTAGGCGCTTGGTGAGAACACATTTCATCCAAGCATTTTTTTATCAGCTAATGTACCTGACCATTTGGGGTTCATTACTGAAGTGCCTCTGTCAATTGTTAAAATAATGTGGTGGTGTTTTTGCTCTTTGACTGGCTCATCTGTACAACTGACACAACACAGGCTCCTGGAAAGCCAACAGACAACAGTGAAACCACACCGGGGCTTTCATTCTCTTCGGAAGGAGAGGGCTGAGGAGAACAAAAAGGACACGTGCCAGAAAAACAATGAAACTCAAATAGTGGGCACAAGTTGTTTGAAATCTTGTCTTGCTCCCTTATGTAAGAGGATCCCACCCAACTGGAGTTCTGCCATAGGGCATTAAGTGCCTCTACATGATTTACATGCTTTAGGATGGTGCCTGCTTGCTACTCCTACATGCTCTGATGAGAGGCAATTTGTTTCATGTTTTTGACATCTGACCTGCTCATTCAGATTGGAGAGTATGTCCACTGAGAGCAGCATAAGGGAGTCACGCGAGTGCCATCCATGCTCCAAACTGGCACAGTGCAAGCCAGCACAGGTCTGGAAGCTATTTAACTTAAGGTCAACAACTAACAACTGCCTGCACTGAACCACAGAGATGTATTCTGACTGATGGCGTAAAGGAAACAGTTGACATTTCTAATTCATTGTTTGGGCAAAACCAGTCAGGCACTCTTGTGTCTGAAACAGCCTGAAACAACATTCAAAAGAAAAAAGGAGGTGTCTGACAAGTCCTTTACCTTTTCCAGACAAGATCAGTTCACTGTTAGAGTCATTCTGCATTATATTCCCTTCTCCTTCTGCTCATGGTCTTAGTGATGGAAGGGACTGGGAATGCAACAGGCTTTGCAACAGTCTTTGATATTTATTTTCTCTGAACTTTTATGTTAGAAATCCTTCATCATGCAAGAGTTAAAAAATAA
The DNA here is from genome assembly GCA_013401275.1 of Pandion haliaetus. Lineage (NCBI taxonomy): Eukaryota > Metazoa > Chordata > Aves > Accipitriformes > Pandionidae > Pandion > Pandion haliaetus. The sequence continues at coordinate 10,389 of VYZV01006535.1, read as the reverse complement.
AACCTCGTCCGTGCTGAAGATCTGGTTTTCTGTCTTGTATCTCCCAGAAAGTGTCCTTTGGTCATGCTTCCCACAGATGTTCCAGGGAGTAGCTGTCCCTTTTGTCCTAGTTTTGTCTTAACTCTTCCTTTGAACAACAAGCTCTGAACACAGTTTTGAGCGCAGACGCTGGACACTCATCTCACTGAATTCACACAATTGCACAACATGAAAGTAGGCTGTCTGTTATTGTTAAAGATCAGGCAGGCCAATACCTTGGCATTTGCCACCAGAACCCCAAAAAGGAAATTTCACACACACTCTTCTCTCCCCAATGAGGCAAGTTAAATCTGTACTGCTATCTCCAACACAAAGCCACTCAAGACACACATCATTTGCTTTGTTGTTTAAAGCGTGACTTAGGATGGCAAAGTAGAACCAATTTTAAAATCAGACCCAAATGTGTGTTACTTTGGGCTGTGTACTCTGTTTTAGAGAAGGATTGCTTTGGTATCCATAGAACTTTTGAAGCAATAATGAAGTAAAGTTTCACACAAAAAATATCAACCAATTCTAACTCTAAATTAGATATAAAAGTAAGAGATTTTCCTCTCTCGTCTCTACTACTCATCCTTCATAGCTTCAAAGCCAGTAAAATATTAAGTCAGAGAAAAATTAATGTTTGGTTAACATGACCTATGCTCTAAGAAAGATTATGATTATCTACCAAAAGTTGTGTTCAAGTTCAGCTTCAAACTTCCTTAAAGCATAAGACCTTCTTACTTAGTATTTTATATCTGATATTTTTATAAATATAAAATCATATAATATTTGATTCACAGCATAGTGCTTCCCTCCCCCTCTCTGCCTCCACTCCAGCAAACACAGATGAATCATTTCGCTCCCAATCTGAATTTCAGTTCTGGGTGTTCATATATTAGGTATTGGTTTTGACCCTGTCCTTACTGTCTACAGGAGTATCTACAGTTTGCCCTCTCTTGGCATTTCAACTTTACAGTCCTTCTGTCCTTACCCTCCTTCCTATCACCACCTGAGAGTGGTACATTTGTGTGCATGGGAAGCATGTCAGCTGAAGCCTTGGGGTGAAACCTAAGAATTGTGTTGAAATAGCATTGCAAATTCCCCAGGCAAAGCAGTTAGAAATGCAGGAAAAGTTGGGCCTGAGCCTGCTTCTGTTGAAATAAAAGAAAAATTCTTAAAGGGCCAAAAGGACAAAGAGATGGAAAAGGTCCACTACAAACAAGTCACAGATTAAAATACTGTAGTTTCTGTACATTAATTTACATACGTGCATTAAGATTGGACCAACATCACAGTGAAAATTCTGACTTTCACCTAACAGTTTTACACTTAAGTTTGTGACATCTATTACACCTGGACGTAGCTAAAAGACATTGACATTTCTTGAGGGAACAAGCACCAAGGTAATGAACTACGGAGCTGTTGAGTGAGCATCTACCTTTTGCACACAGGATTGTGAATTTTGCCCCCAGGTGTTCTCTGAGTGAATCAATGTTACATGTTGGCTGTAGCTAAATGCATCCATGTTTGTTTGGTTGAATACTGGTAATTTTATATTGCCTATTTATGGAGTTATTTTTAATTTCTAGCAGTTTTGTGGTTGCATAGTCCCCTCTATCACAGCAAATAGCTCACTAAAGCCACCAAGAGCCAAGAAATGACTGTCAGCTATTTTTTACTTCCGTAACTAACAGCAGGGTTCTTTTTATTTTTCAGATAAAGTTAATGGATACAGCTTTTCCACTGCCACATTTATAAACAATTTGGTTCAGGGGCTGCTAAAGAATACTTGCAAAACATCATTTAGGGAGCGAAAGTATAGTATATATATGCAATATAGTGTTTATATCTGTGGAATGACAGACATGTTGTTTAAGGAGATGTTGTTTTTCTGTCAAAAATTAAGCACTTGGTTATACTCTACAGTTATTCACTCACTTGGTGGTACTTGTTACTTAAGTACCTCCTGTCTAATCTCTGTATACAGAGTTGTAGGCTTGGGAACCAGCAGAGATGCCTCGTATAATTTGCTGAGAAGTAATGGCAGCTCCTGGCTCACTTCACTGCCAGGGCAACCCAAATATCATACTGATGTGGGGTTTTTATGTATAAATGATCAGCCCTCTTTCGTTTGGTTATTCTTTTCCTATTGGATCATTCTGTCAGTTTTGTTTTATGTCTTGTTCATTTAGTTTTACAATCACATGCACACATGTATCCACCTCTATTAACGTATTTTCTAAACACATATAATTAGTGGTAGGGGAGTAATAAATATCTATTGGGCTTTTACAAATTATCTGTAAAGTTTCACCTGCCAAAGTCTGTCTCATTACACTCAAGAAAGCATGAGTCCAGTATAACTAAAGAGGAGTTTTATTGCCCTTATTGTTGATTAAACCACTAGTAGCTAGGGTGGAAGGGATGCCTGTGGAAAGACTGTTGTTTAAAAAGAAAACATTTGCACCTCTGATAAACTGCACATCTTCCAAAATAACCAAGTCAGTCCTCAGTTAACCACATCAAAGGTTGTAGAGAGAGAGAGAGAGAGGTGGGGTTAGAAGAGCAAATGGAGGGAAGGTTGGAGTGACTGGGTTATCAGGTTAAAAAGGAGAAAATAGCAGCAAGGATGAGGGGAAAAATATGGTTAGATCACCTGAGCATGTGTCTCTGCACGGCTGCTGAGATAGAGCTTGTTTTCTTTTGCTTTTAACAGTTAATTCAAAGGGTAACCACATAAAAATACAAAACTTTCTTCTAAGGCATAATCTCCTTTTACTAAGAAGACATATAAACCCCCCTGAGTATTGAATGATCTAACAAAACATCATGATCTCCACGGGTTGTTTTGAGGATAGTACAATATTTTGGCCATTTGAAATCTGATCAAATTGCATCTTAGTTTACAAGCTGTCAGTCCAGATCCATATTCTTTTTAATAACAATAAAAAACATGTTCAGTTTATCTGGCTTTTACTTTTTATTTTTGTTGTGTCATAAAGACTCAATTTGGACTAGGTTTTGGATGTTTTCTTTCCCCTTAAGCACTTCTGCAGAAAAAAATGGTTTAGATTTAGCAACAACAACATGTTAATTTACGCAGTTTGCCTGCTGTCCATACAACAGTTTTAATGCATAGCTGCAGAGGTTCTCTAAGACACAACCTTAAAAATCAGAAACTATATAGCACCCAAGATCCTCATCTGGTTAAATTAGCACTCAAAGAGTATGCCGATTCATACGAATTTTCTTTTCCTCATCCTGCATGTTAGACTCAGGAAGAGCATTTAAAAACAAAGGATCTGAAAATCCGCTCCTCCCTCATTTACCTTTTACTTAAGCATTGATTAAGTGTGCAGAAAAATAGACTAAAAAGTGGTAGTGATCTGTAATATGTGGGAGTATTGGAACAGAAAGTAAATCCCATAAAATTCTAATGATCTCTAATACTAAAGGTTATCACTTCTCACTGTTGGTACCTAACAATTTTGGTGATGTAGGACACCAAGGGGAAGGCATGAAGTAACACACTACTTGGTGGCCTGGAGAATATGAAAGCAATAGCAGAAAAGAGAAAAGCTCTTCGTGGAAGAAAGCTCTTAGCTTTGCTGGAAGAATGTTACAGAAATAGCGAATGTGGAATTTTTGTGCGGTATTTATACCTCTAGGAAGGAGACTAGTCTAAAGAAAAGTAAAAACAGGTTATCTGTTTTTCTAGGGGACTCCTCTGTGCTCAGAAAAACACAACCGGGAAACGGGATTTCACTGTAAACAGCTGTTCTCAGTGTCTGCATTTCAATCACTCTCCTGTTGGGAACTACAATACATTCATATGGCAGCTGCAAAAATCAACTGGTATTACAGTGTGCTTCAGTGTATTTGCAAAATGGAAACAAGTACTGCAAAATACATGCTTTAAGGTCCCCGCGGCAGCCCAAATACCAGAGCACATGTGCTAGGGAAGAACAGCAAGAGAACAGGATCTCACAGTGAAAACTAGTATTAGAAAAGCAAAGGAGAGGTTCATGGCAAAGCAGCAAACTGACATTTCTCAATAACAGGAAGGATTGGCTTTGTCTCCAAAGCCCAGCTAAAGTTGCGTGAGGATTAGAGAAAAATTACCACAGTTCCACATCTCCACCCTCCACCCCTGTCATTTATACTTGCTAAAAGGAAGTTTGTAGAAAGTTATAATGTTCATTAAAATATATGTCTCAAACATCCACGAAACATCTAGCCCCAAGTATGCACAAGCATGTTGACTGCATACTTGTCTGTTTTAATGCTGTAGAAGATCAAATTTTCTAGGAAAAAGCAAACAACTTTAGCAGCAGGTGGCTGAAGCATAGCCTTCAGAAAGCTGTTAAGAATAATTTTTTTCTGGGAAATAAAACATGGTTGCAAGCTATGTTATTTCACTTATTGATTCAGTAAAAGGAGTCACCTTATGTTTAATTCAAGTTGTAGTCCTGGCTTGGACAGGCTTAGAACATTCGAGTTTTACAAATACATTTGTTTAAGTGACTCTCATGGTGGCTGTTCACACTGTTCCCTGTATTGTTTTTAGATTAACTCTCTTCTTACTGACAGAAGCAAGAGCTGAAACAGAAGAGGAGGTGAGCGAGGGGGGAAGAGGGAGAGAAAGGTACTGGTATTGATAGGAGAGGTCCACATACAGCAGCAGGATGTAGGGCTATGGATCAGTGGCAGATCCGGCAACCAGAATGTCAGAAGGCTCGAGAGGCAGCACCATCCTTTTCAACCACCCAGCTCCACTTAATGGTACATTCAGCATCACATGTAAAATCAATACCCTCATTGCAGGCTGTATTACATCTCAATAAATATTTCTTTTTGCCTCATTAGTGAAACAGTTAAAAAAAAAAAAAAAGTACTTACATTCTTAGGCTTCTTTCCTCCTCACCCCCTTTTTTTTTTTTTTTAAGGAAAATCACCACAGCTCCTAGGCATCCAGAAGAAATTACATCCCTCAAACAGAAGGCTCTTCCTTTTACAGGTTGGTGAGTGCACTCATTAGGTGATCAGCTTTCCATCAGCGGAGTGGTGACTTTCTTGCCAGTTACTGACATCTGTCAAATGTGGGCATTGATGATTCATCAGAATGGGTTAATTCCACAGGAAAAGGTCACTCTGAGAATGCTACAACATTAATTTGCTAATCTGGTTGGGTCAAGAGCCCTTGGAAACAAGGGACCTGCTTTGTCATTATTGGAAGAATACAGTTCTGTGTCAAGGTTTTAGCTGTGTTTTTGTCCCAAGAAAGAAATACTTTGTAAATAAAACCAAACCACCCTAGGTACCCATTACAGATATTTCCATTTAAAAATGAATGCAAAATCCCATCCAGTGTTTCCTGCAGAAGTTCCTATCAAAACATTCTCCCCAGACGCTTTCCCTTTGCTAAAATCAGCCGTACCTTTTCAAACTTACCACTAGACTTTGTACAAAGAGGGATTTCTGTGGTTGTGGTCATGGTTTAGTTTCTTTTGGTTTATTTTCTCACATTAATTACTTTGATCATGGAGGAAAGAGACAAGGTGGGTTGCGAACAGGCAGGACCTCTGCCCCCACCCGGCTCCTGAACAGCACACGAGCACTGTGCTGGGCAGAGGATCTCTGCTCTGCCCCTGGACCAGGGCAGCAGATGCTCTCCTATTCAGGATCTTCACAAAAACTCAAGAAGAAATTCCAACTAATAACTTCCTCACCAGTGTTTTAGTGGAGTAAGTGACTAACAGTCACACATACTTTCATGACAATATCAGCTAGAATAAACACCGTGCTATCACTTGATGTTTCACCAGCCTCCCTTGGGAATGTGATGATGGTGGTAATGTAGTACAAAGGCAGGCTCACCTGTTCACACAAAGGCACAAAACACTTCAAAACCAAACTCAGCACAGTGTTCCAGGGTTTTAATGCTGACAAAAGAATATAGAGTCAGAGACTGGAAAACAAGATGAAAACTATGTTACGATTTCGCTCCACAATACAAAAATATTTGAGGTACTCTGAAAAAAGCGCTAAATAATGGCAATGGTGCAGCTGTACAGCAATTACAAATTATGGCGAGCACTTCTGCTCAGCCTTTCACCCTCCACACAGGTTGGGGCTGAAACAACAGTGCAAAGAAAGACCATGCATTTAAACTCAAATGTGGAATGAGACACCTTTCATTGTTAATTTAGCTAGACGCACATATATATACCCATGCTTATGTGAGAGAGCTCACAAACAGTTCCCTTCTCCCCTGCCCCTGAACTCACGTTGCAACCCACCTCCTGAAAATGTGCCCTGCCCAGGCTGGCAGCAAAGCGTGCAGAGCTCTCCATATTAACAAACAATTTTTTTTAAGCAGCAGCCTTGGTCTCAGCAGCAAGGTTAATACTTAGTCTTCCCTACAAGTGCTGTAAGATGTTTAATACCCTCCAGGGAAGGCAACGCTGCTATCAGTTACATAATTCAATCCAAGCGTGGCATTTCTAACTATAGACTAACGCGGTGCAAAGTCAGCTGTGGGTGGGTAGTGTCGCGGATGAGTGCATCCGTCACAGGTAGAGCTCAAACAGAGCAAAGATGTAGATATCACGCTGAGAGGCACCACGATAAAGCGTCAGGTTTTGTCATACCGTCTTCTACAAAGAACGGGTCAGAATATCAAGATGAGGCACTGAAGAAGGTTATCCATGTTACTGCCCTATACACACAAAACCATGCCATCGCAGATACACTGCTGGGCAAGAAAGAGTGACTGGGGCTGCAGAATTCCTTTGCTTTTTTCAGGCCTTTTGTAGACCCCCTGAAAAACCACGGGAGACTCAGATCTCACAAGACACCATGTGTCACCAAGCAGGCTCTGATGTGGATCCTGCACACTGTACTCAGCTCCTGTACCTGAAAGCTCTGTGGACTACAAGTGAATGCGAATGGTCAAGGTTTTCTGAGACAGGTTGTGAATCATTCCAGGCTTGATCCACTGACCAACAGATCAATAACATGGAACACTGAAAAGTCTGTAAAAATCATCTTTTTGGAGATAGTCCAGTAATAAAAAATGACTGGGCATCTGATCAATTTTAAATTATGAAGTGAGTAACAGTAACAGTATTTTAATTAGGGCATTTTCACTCATGTAGCTGTTCTGTAAAAGGTACATTTTCTTTGGTTTTAGCCATGACCTACCCAGCTGATTCATACATCTTGATACACTTGCAAATGTAGAGCTTTTGTACTTCTTATGCTGGCAAACTGACAGAATGAACCAACATGGAGAGAAGTGCTAAGGCTACATGGCTGCAATTTTCAAAAGTTATTTCTAGATGTCACTGAAGAAGCCTGGTCAAGAGTCACTTAGCTAAATTTTGAAAAAGCTATCTAGGCACTCTCTATCCAAATCCATACATTGTATCCAAACATATTCTAAGTCTGATTTTTCCATCAGCTTGGTCAAAACCAGTCAGAATTTAACAGATTAAACAGGTATAAAAACTGAAAATACTAGAATATTGCAAGATAAAGATAATGGGAATTTTAATCCCAACCATATACCAGTGGATATTCCACTCAAACTATGTTGCAAGGTGTAAGTAGTATCTACAGGAATAAACTGTTCAGAGATAGGAACAAGAGAGCAAGAAAACAATCTTTCTAACCATGTACTTTACTTTCTGCTATTATCTTCAGAAATCCTCCTTTCTTGAGTTGGAGGGAAAATGCATGCTGGAGTAAGACACTGTTTCAAAGATTATTTAAAACAAAGGCAACGAAGCAAAAGTACAATAGGAATATCTCAGCAGAATAGGTTTCAAGTTAGACTGATTTTGTTCTACAGTGGTTTGAAGGGTCAATTAAACCTGGTTTGGGGAATAGCTAACTGATAGACCACTAGCACTGCAAAGCCTGAAGGTAAAATTATTTCCCAATTTAAATGAACCCAGAGTATCTTGGAGTCCTTAGAGAAAAAAACAGGTACTATTATAGCTTTATTTCTTGAAGAAGTCTAGTAATGCTGCTCAAAAATATTTTGAAAAAAGTTGTGTTATACATAGCTTGGCTCAGTACGTATTCCAATTTGGCTAGACTTCCACGATGGATGATCAAAGCATCACGGTGTAAACTCTATGTCCTCCCCACCATACCCCACCTGAATGGATGCTGTACTAGGACAAGACTCTGTAATGTGTCTAGAAAGGCTGTAAAACAGACTAATGATAGTTTAACCTGATCAGACTCCAGCTAAGATTATGACCAAAGGTAAAATTCTTACCAGCTGATAAGAGTTTACTTCATTGTAGCACAAGTGGTAGAATCAGACATCCACTAGTCAGGTACCATGACTAGAAGGAAGAGTATTGCAGCAAGCCTTTACTTGTCAAATAAAAACGGTGAAAGGTCAGGCAGATTTAGTTTGGGCTTAGCAGCAGGATGAAAACTGAGTTCATACTGGATATACAGCTCAAAATTTAGCTCTAATTGAAACATTTCCAAAATAATAACAGAAATGATACAAAAATAAATGGGCTGTAATTAAACATGAAGACCACACAGTGGAGCACTCAAATGAGGAGAGGAGGCTCTCCAAAGCCTCCTCTCCACGTGTACACATCTTGGAATAGGAGTGAGCTTGGAATCACATCTGTATCCAAGGGAACTGCTCATGGGTCGTTCAATTAAAAGCTCTTCTCATATTCTTAAGGAGAATATTTGTATGGTCTTGAAGCAATACAACATCAGATGGTTGACAAACAAGGACAAAGGAACCCGTTTCAGCTGTGGCCCCACTACTTGGGTAGTTTAGTGGCAAACTTAAGACTTGTGGTACTCACACATACTTACAGATCAGCCTTGTTGGTTTGTGCACTTCATGAGAGAAGAGGGAGAGAAAAGAGGAGTCTATTGTACATTCTCAAAAGTCATTTTTTAACTGCTAAAATTGGCCAAATTAAAACCAATCTCCTTCCTATTCCCTTCAGTAAGGGTAATTTCTGTAAGAAAAGTCAGCTTTCAAAATTCAGTAATTTCTTTCATTTAAAACACCCTCTTTTTATTACAGAGTATATTTTCCTTCCCAGTTTTCTCCAACTTACAAAGAAATGACTGTTTTATGCTCAAATACTAGAAGCAAAGTATTTATGTTCAGGCAGAACTGAAGAATGAAGTTTCAGTCAAGAAGGTGCAAATTTCAAAAAAGTTGCAAGTGATTGAAAACCAGAGGCTAGGAAATTGTTGCTCAGAGCTAATGACAGCAGTCACTGTCATATTGCTTTGGCAGGTCTTGCCTCAACAAAAATCTATATTGCCTTATCAAGAGTTTCTATAATTGCATACTCTTCCTAAACCAGGTCAGAGCCATAGAGCCATGCCTCTCATCTTTTACAAGGCTGGATTTTCCTTTCCCTTCCCCTGGTCCTTCTGCTCGGTGTGACTGCAGGCC
>VYZV01006534.1:191842-210048 GCA_013401275.1 Pandion haliaetus | reverse complement strand
GTTTTTCCCCCCCATGGTGTTGTTCCTGCTGCTGCAATGGAGGGGAAAAGGTGGGTGCAGCCTTGAGGAGTGGGGGTCCCCCCGCTTCCCCCCACCCCGCGGTCACGGCAGCGGCGCTGGACGTCGCTCCCCGGGAGGCGGCAGCTCCCGCGTTGGCATCTGGGCCCGGCTGTGATTTCCCGGAGATGTTTGGTGCTCGCTGGGCTTGCGCTTGAGCTGCAGCCGGCTCAGCCGGGGGCTTTGGGGTGGCCGCGCTCTGGCCCCTCTCTCCAAGGTGCCGTCTGCGCCCTCCCAGACGGTCCCCAAAGCCGGTGGCGGGGGGCCGAGCTGTGGAGCGCCGGGGGTCTCCTCCTCCCGTCGATACCCGTCCTGGTGCGAATCGATGCCGCGCTCAACCACGCAGTGCTAAAAACCTCGCCATGGACTTTTCTGCGCCGTTCCCCCCGCGCAGCTGTGGGAGCGGGGGATTTCTCTTGCCACATCCCCTTTTAGAAGGGGGTGCTTTGCGCTGACGTTGCGACCAGAGGAGCGTGCGGTGGGACTCGGCGTTCCCGGTGGTTCCTGCAATCTCTTCCCCTCCTGAATTTCGCCCTCCTGCAACCGTAGTGGGACGAGGCGTTGGTGAACCTGCTCGCTAGTCCGTGCCGTGGGTTGTGCCGGGGGCTTCTGCCTTCCCCGCTCCCCAGTGGGCTCGGCAGGTGCCGCGGGGTCCGAGCCGCTGGCCGGAGTCGCAGGGGACAGCGGCTATCTTTAGGGTTGTGTTGCAACGGAGGGGTGTGCCTTGGCTCGGCGCTGCCGGCAGCCGCCTCCTCGCCCGAGGATTGCCTTGTGCCGAGGCTCCCGCGTGGGAAAAATAAACATTTGCTTTGCAGTTTTTGGGAGCGGGCGTTGGGGTGCCCTGTCGTCTGTGGGGTCTGAAGCGGGGCTGTGGGGCTGGCCCCGGCGTGGGGCTGAAGTCTAGGGTCGGGCGGTGTTGGCAGCTGCCTGCAGTGGGGTCGCTGCCAAGGCTGCTGGCCGGCCCTGCCAGCTCGGGCGGGCAGGGGCTGACGTCAGGCGACGTACGCCCTGTGCGAGGTCAGGCTGCGCAAAGGTGCGCGGGGCCGTGGGGCTGTGGTTCGGCTTGGGGTGCACCAGCGGCCCCCCGGCACCCTCACACGTGCCGCGGGGACCTGGTGAGCCAGAGCAAGCGGCTGGGGATGGGGAAGGCTGACGGTGCGAGGAAATCTCCTCTGCCCCGCCGGTGGGGAGCCGCCTTGGGGCGCGGGAGCAAGTCAGGTTTTTGCAAGGTGCACCCCAAAACCCTCTCCATCCATCTGCTGTTCCCCTCTTAAGGCTTTAACGAAGGCACGGATGCGGCTCCGGGAGAGCCGGGGTCAGGGCTGCCGGCGGCGGTGCGCACGCTCCCCTCCATGTCCTCTTTCTGCCGGCGTAACCCGGTTAGTCTGTGGGAGTAACTTGCACCCGCGCCAGAGCTTTGGGTGACACGGGGCTGAGGTTCCCTGTTCTGCCTAATCCTTCCTCCGCAGCCGTTGCCCTGCTCGTGCTAAACGTGCCCGTGGGTGATGCAGCTACGCCGTGCCCGTCCCCGAAAGGAGGCAACGAAAACTTGTGGAGCAATTTGTGTCCTCCCAGGCGCGCGGCTCTTCTCCGAGCAGCGGGGTGTGCATAGACGTGGGTCTCCCCAGCTCCTCGTGGCAGTCCCTCCTGTTTCTCCCCCGAAGCGGGGCACGTGCTGCTTCTGCGTGTCGTGATGGTAACGGCGAGTCAGCGGCAGCAAAAAGTTCATCCGTGCATCAAACTGCTTCCCCGTGGTCGGGCTCAAGCTGTTCTGCAGGCGGCAGGGGCCTCCCCCGTCCCTTCTCTAGGCTTTGCCTTGCGCTTAAGAGAAACTTCAGGCCTTCTCGAGAGGGTTTGAAACCCTGCCGAGGAGAGAAATTGCCTTCTCATCCGCGGCGGTGCTGCTCTGACGAGGCTTTCCTCCCGGCGCGCAGCCTGGCAGCTGCCGGCATTGCCTGCAGCCGCATCTCTCCGCACCGTGCATCCCCAGTGGGCTGGCACGGTCCTTTCGGAGCTGCTGGTGGGTGAAGATTGCTCAGAGGGTAAGGAAAACATCAGCCGTTCTCCGAGCGGGGCACTCTGTAGATATGTCCCTAATTTAATGTATAATGGAGCTTTTTCTGAGCTCCACCTGCAGCCGTTGCCCAGGGAGCCGTTGCAGGCTGCAGAGGGTCCCTGCCCCGGGGGGCGGATACCCTCCCTTCTGTGCAGAGCGGCATTTTACCTTTGTGCGTGTTCCCGCCTGCGGGAAGAGGCTCGAGGCCGTGGTGGCTGGAAGTTTGGGGTCCAAATTGGCTCTTGGCCACGCTGGGTGCTGCGGGTTGGAGGTGTGGGAGCTGTCTGAGGTGTGATTCAGGTGGGGGGGAGGGACTCGCCCACCATCAGCCTGGAGATCTCTCTCTCCGTGAGCTGCCCGGGAAGGATGAGGAAGTGTCAGTCGTCCCTTTTATGCGTTTTTCCTTCACCTAGTGATTTGAGTGAGGCTCCGAGTCAGGCTTCGTGGGGAGATGCTCTAGCCAGCTCTCCGTGCTTAGCCCGGGACCAGCTGGGTGTGGGACTGCAGCCGGCGTGTGGGGACGACCCCTCTGAGCAGTCTCGCTGGATGTGCCGCCGAGGCCGTGGTGGGTTTGGTTCGTGGCTCTTGGGGTCCCTTATGCCGTGAGCGCCGGGATTGTGCCGGGCTGGCCCCGGCTGAACTGGTGGGCACGGCCAGGGTGGGCTCCCTGGGGCCGGTGGGGTCCATCCGAAGCGGCCGGCCCATCTGCGTGCTTCTCCCCACTAGAGGCTGCTGACGAACAGAGCATTTTTCTTTCCCTGGCTCTGACAGAGCAGCGGGGTCTTGAATTTGCAGGGCTGAGCATCCCGGCCTGAGCTTTTCCTGCTGATTCACCCTGGAGGCAGCAGCGGGCTTCCCCTCCGGCAACGGCCGGGTTCAGGGGGCACATCTGCTCCCCTGCCAGGCCCACAATAGATCTTCCCGCTTCATTAGGTCTTATTTAGGCAAATGCACCGGGACTGTGTGCGAGGCCATTGCCAGGGGACACGGATCATGCGTGGAGCTGGGTACCAGAGATGCTGGCTCCCATCCCGCCTGCCTCAGGGGTGCTGACGGGGTTTTTCCAGCTGGGTGCTGAATGCGGGATGAGTTCAGCCTCTCATATTTTTTTCCCAGAGGATGTGTGGATGGAGATAACCGCCTCACCCCTCTGGCGTATCCCAACTGGCAGAAAAGCCAAGGATTAGTGAAGCGATGGAAGGCATGCTTCACCGCTGGGCACAGCCGTGACGGCACGGTAAAGCCGCCCTGTAGACACAAAGGTTCTTCCAGGGCAGCTGGTTTAGTACCTAAAACCTGGGCAGGATTGTAGTCTGGAAAACAAACCCAGACCCTGGGAAGATGATTAATCACATAACAGTTAGGTGTAAAATGAAAGGCAGTTGCTGCCGCGTGGCAATAGCTGCAGTGGAAGGTGCCTGGGAAGGAATTTGGGGCGTTGCACAAGACCCTGCTGCCTTTGCTAGGTACAGGCACTGCCAGGAGGGCAGCGCCGTGCCAGCTGGCTCCGGCACCGAGCAGGCAGCGTGGCTTCCCTGACAATGGCAGAGCAGCGCTTTACATAATCTGGGACTTGCAAAACAAGCTTGAAGGTCTGGAAAATCCTCCTGCTATTGTTGGTGCTCAAAGTTCACTGAATTTCCTGGTCCGATCTGCAGGTCTGGTTTTTGTTTTGGGACCACAGTGGGGAAAAATGCACTTTGCACACAGAAAAGAAAAGCGCATTTGTGGTGTTTAATCCACGCCTGCTCCTTAGATGAAACTATTTTTGTGGTTCACAAGAGGTTTTGAGCAGCTGCTTGCAGCTTTATAGGGCTGTGGAGCACTCTTCGTCTATCCAATTAGCATGGTTTGTCTCTAGTCCCCTCCTGATGCCCCCCGAGAAAATCCTGAAATATCAGACACGCAGGCACGGGGCGCCGTGGGCAGTGCACGCACAGGCACCATCTGGGCTCCCGGCCCGAGTGTCTGCTCAGGGGCACAAAATGCTGGGTCAAAATGGCTTTGTGTTGTCCGAGCCTCGTGCGAGTTGGACCCTGCTGCTCTGGGAAGGTTCTAAAGCTGCCTCACGCTCGCAGATTTTAGGAGGAGAGGCTGGAAGGGAACTTGAGTCGTCTTTCTTTGCTGTGCCTCTTAGCTAGAGCTGTCTGCTGCTGCTTCCTGCAGCTTGGTGATTTGGAGGCAGCCGGGAAAACGGACCCGGGACGATGCTGAGGCTGTCGGGAACCACCCCGGCCCCACACCGGCCTGCGGGGCAGCTGCGGGCTCAAAAGCAGCGTGTTGTCTGGCCCCGGGAAGTGTTTTGGGGTGTAGGGCCTGCCCTTGCTCCTCCATTTGCGCATCCCAAAGCCTTTTGCCAACACAAAGTCACTGATGTCCTGTGTGCTGTTCAGTTAAATGAATGAATCCTGTTAGAATGTCCTCCGCTCCTGTTTGTAAATAAGTGACTAAGAAACCTGCCTTTTCCTGCCGTTCCTGGGAGAGCCAGGTTTGGTAGCAAGGAATGACGTTAAGTTCTTGCTGGTCCACTTAATGTGAGGCAAGTTTTGGCACCCTGGTAAGCAGCAGAAGAGGAGGAGGAACCCTGGCCTGACAGCACAAATACATCCTCTTGTTAGAGGTGGCTTCTAGCTCCTTTCATGTAGGCAATTTCATCTGGCCACGGTTGACCTGGGCTAGATTTGAGCAAGGGGCTGTGAGGCTTGATGTGTGCTGGGAGTCTTTGGAGTGACCAAGCTCTGACTGCAGCAGCGTTAAAGCAATCTTGTAGGTGTTGCAAACGAGCCAGTGCATCACAGCGATGGGGTGGGAGATGCAGGGAAACTGAACTTGTTCACAGCCTGGAGAACGCGGTGTTGGTGCTGAGCTCTGCTTGGCATGGGTGAGAGCTGGGGTGGACCGATGCCTTGAAGCATCACCGTAGCCAGGGTGTTAAAGCAGCTGATGCATTACAGCTTTTATCATGCTGTACGTGACCTCTGTGAGCTGATCCCTGCTTGGTTGCTGTCCCCTGATTGCAGTGGTGGTTTAGCCCTTTAAGGGCTTGTATTTCTATATCTGCTTTCCAAAAACCCTTGGAGATAGGGTAAGCTGTTTGTGGGCACTTCAAAACTTGAGGGGAGCTCTTTCTCTGCATTGAGGGTCTGTATCAGACAGGACAGCACTGAGTTGCCTCCCTGCATCTGCATGAACTCAAACACTGAGCACGGGAGCAATAGAGGGCAGATGCTGGCCCGGCCCTGAGCCATGTTGGGCTGTAACGTGACTTTCTCCATCTGTGTTGATGTTGTGCTGGAGGTGCCTGCGTCTGATGTGGAGGTGAATCTCTCCGGTATGGTTGGGATCGGCCTTGGCCAATCTGCGGCTGTGAGGAGCCTCGCTGCGGGCTGGCAGATGGGGTCAGTGCTGCTCGGGGATTTCCTCGGATGCGAAGTGGAGGCTTTTAATAGCAAACGCAGTCGTCTGTATCTTGCACAGCTTGAAACCTGTTCCTTCAAAATACCGACTGGCAGCTGGGATGTGGCTGAGCAAGAAGTCCACTTCTTTCAGATTTTTTTCCTCGGTTTTGAGTAAAAATGAAATAAGGTTTAAACCTATCCCTGGTGATGCTAACATGCTCGTGGGTTTGGGGTGCAGTTCCTCCCTGGGAGGCGGCCTGGAGAAAGCCCTGCCTTTCTCGGAAAGGTCTCTTGGCCCTGTGCAACGGTCGGATCCTTCCCGGTGCGCTGTGCTGACAGATCCTGTGCCGCAGCTGAGTGCCAAGACTTCAGCCTTCTAGGAAAGGCGGCGGGGACCGGTGTGGGTTTCCCTCACTGCCTGCTGCCAGCCTGTGGGTGCCCGGTGCCTTGTGAGCTGCGGTCGGAGGTGTTGGGGCAGCGTCTGGAGTTGCAGATGGCTCACGTTGGGGTTGCAGTGTTGCTTGATCATCCGAGCTGCCTTTCGGTGAGAATCCACAAGATAGCTGAGCACAGAATTGATCTGCGCTGCTGGCCAGGCTTTTTCCTGGTGCTGCTGGTTTTGTTTGTTTTTTTTTTTTTTTTCTCCTGCTGTAGCAGGAGGCAACTGTGGTTATGGCAGCTGCCTGGCTCTGGCAGTTTGTGTCTTGCCTCCCCTACAAACTGCCTTCAAATTTCTCAGCTTTCTGGCTCCTCGTTCTGGTGGATAGGAGGCTGTTATTGGAGCTCAGCAAACCGTGATGATCACATCCAAGTGCTGTTCAAACCACCTTGCAGCGCTGGGCTGGATGAAGAAGCTCATTTGCACGGGGAGGTTAATTCTCTGTATGTTTTAATCTCCACGACCATCTGTGTTCTTGCCTGGGCTGGGGAGATGGGAGCTCTTGGGATTTATTCCAGGAGGTGAACATGGAAAGGACTGCTTATTCCGTGTCTGTTGAAAACTGCCCTGGGTCAAAGCAGGACAGCCTCATTAGCTCTGGGAACAGTTGTTCCCACATCCTCAGGCAAGGAGGTCTCAACAATGTGTCACTCTATCCTGGAGTCATGTCCTGAAAACCTGCAGGGAGGGGGCTGGCGCAAAAGAAAATGGAGACCTCTGTGAATGCTTTCCAGCATACAAACCCAAACTTAGAGGGTCTGCAATAGGCTTAGCTGGCATCTTGGAGGTCTGAGGGCCCTCTAAGGAAGGCTGTATTGGTCTGGGGAAGAGGTGTGCTAAAGCATCTCCTGGCCACCCTAAAAGCCCTGCCCCATGTTGTGGCAGCCGCTATGGTATGAGCCTGCCCTGCCAGTAGCTACTGCAGTCTCTGCCCTGGTGAACACCATGGCTGGAGCTCGGATTTGAGCTTCAGAAGCTGCTGATGAGATTGGGGTGCTTGCACACAGCCCCAAAGTCAGGGGACCAGTACCTATCGGTGGGCTGAAGCAGCATCTCCAGAGAGACCTGTGCAGGCTGCTGCTGACACCAAGAAGCTTTTTTGCGACCAACACCTGAAGTCTTCCTTGGTTTGGATTCTCACATTTGCGAGCCTGAGGCTCTGCAGCTCATCGCAGAGCCCCAACCAGGATCCTGCTGACCACAGGCTCTGCACGTGGCACAGGCAAAGGCAGAGCTTGCTGTGGGCTCTGTTGAGGTACGCCTGTCCCGTGGGGCAGCACGGCCTGCCGAGGCTGCTGCTGACATCCGAACCCAGAGGGAACGATCCCTGCCCTATAATTAAGCTCTCTTCTGCTCCTGTTCACCATACTAATGAGTACTCTCATGGGTGTGCTCCTTGCAGCTGCTCTGGATCCTCTGTGTGTGGCTCAGAAGTTGGAGGTGGCTTTCCAAGAGAGCCACCTGCAAAGGGCAACTCCAGATCTCCATCCCCGTCTCACTGGGGTGAAGCTTGTGGACTGGGAACCTTTGACTGTAAAGGTGTTTTCCTGACTGCACCTTACTGGACTGCAACCTGCACACTGTAAATTTGTCTGCCAACATACACTCCACTTGCTTAAGTGAGGAAAACCCTTCCTGCTCTTCATGCTAGCAGGGCCGGGTGAGATGGAGATGTTTTCCCAGCCTTTGGTTGAAGGACCGAGGCTGCCTCTTGAAACGAGAGATCTCACCTGCTTGCCACGCTCTTGACATCAGCAGATAATAACACTTAAAAACAACCAGCGCTCCAGCTAAATCCTCTCCTGGTTCAGCAGTTCGGGGTTTCAGTCTCAATGGAGACTGCCAGCATCGCGTTGCTTCCCAAAGGATGGGTGCGGGCTCGTGCCCGTCTCTCCGGTGCGGCAGGGTGGCTGTAGAGGAGGCGCGTAGTCCTGTGCCCGGTGCAGCGCGGCAGCGTACGAGACTTCCCCTGCGTGCTACGAGCGCTTGTCTGTGCGCTCGTGTTGAGCAGGTCTCTGGACCCTCGGTGGGCCAAGGATCTGGCTGGATTTCGGCACCCTGCTCGGGCCCCGGCGTGTGCCCGCTGGAGCACGAAGCCAGCCTTGCTGCGGCCGAGAGCACCGTTGCTCTCTTGAATCTCTTCATTTAGTTAATGATCCTTTTGTTGAGAGGATTAGGGTTTAGAGGCCTCTGGCAGAGTGTTAATTAAATTAAATCTATGGGTGTTTTGTTGAGTTTTTAAAGCCCACTAGAGGGCTCAGTTGGAGCCCTGTGGATTGGGGCCGGAGGCGTTGGGCTGTGTCCATCCCTTGCAGAAGTTTGCACAAGAAGTTATGTAAGGCTGGAGGAGCCGGACGGACGCAGAATTGGATGGGGCCAGTCTGCAGCCACCGCGCTTGCTGCTTCTCCAGCCCAGCTCTGCTCAGGGCTCGGCGGTGCCCGACCCGTGCCGTGCTGCCCTGGGCACCGGTCAGGGCTCTGGAGGCCGTACTCTCTGGAGGCTGGCAGGCACAGGACGCCTGCGTCACCGCTTGCTGTACTATCAGCATTAAGTAATGTTGGGCTAATGTTTTGGGGTTGGTTTTTTTTTTCCCTTCCCCACTTGGTGTTTACATTTCTAAGAAGTGGCTCAACGTGAACGTCCGGTTCCACCTTCAGTTCTGGGAAGAGCCAGACACCGAAGTTCGCTTATGTGAACTCTGCTTGCAGCACTCATGTAAAATACAAGTGTGAGGACTCGGCTTTGTGGCTTGAGGGATTTTTCTGGCAGGTGTGTGGGGTTTTTCATGTTTAGCTGGAACTGTCTATTAACCAGTGTCTCTTCTCCTTTCTCTTCTATACGCTGCCCCGTGATGGATTTTGGTGCCTCACCTGTGTGGTTTGCCCGGCTGTTTCATCTCTGGGTAAGTAACTGCTTTGTTAGATCAGTGAGAGGAAATAGCTGAAACAAATCACTTGGACTTAAATAATGAAATGACCTGTTTATTCTGTCTTACACTCTGGAGCATTGATTGTTACCAAACAGGAGGATTTACCTTGTGTGTGTGTGTGATGATTTTGGGTATTGAAAAGCGCTTAGTATAGCAATTTCCAGGCCAAATTTGTAACGTGAAAAATCCCCCAGCAGTAGTTTTTTCTTGCCAGCCTCGGCTGCGGAGTGCTGACCCGGTGATAAAAGCACACCAAGTGCCAGCAAGTGAGCAAATGGAAGTGAAAATGTTTTTGGTAGTGGAAAGCAATACTCCCCGTTTCTCCCATATGCCCCCTGACAGCTGTTGATGGTAAATCAGTGCCATGGTTGTGTAAGGGACTCTGTGAAGGCCGGAGCGCAGCGCTGGGCTGGCTTCCCCTTTGCAAACCTGCAGATGTGCGGGGCTTTGCAGGGCACAGAGAGGAGCCCGAGGCCCTTCTGGCAGGAGAGGAGGGGAAATGTGTGTCAAGATTGGAGAAGTGCGGCAGGCACGGATGCTTCCAGCTTGCGTTCAGAGAGATCCTGCTTTGCGCAGTGGGAAAGTTGTCCTGGTGGGGTGGATTCTCGTGGTTTCCCAGCGGAGGTTTGGTGCCTGCCCCCGAGGCTGGCTGCAAGGTGCTGTTTGTGTATTAAAGCCTCTCAAAATAAGGGGTGTGTGCTCAGGGTGGAGGAAAGGCAGGGGTCTCTGCTTGGTAAAGCTGGTTCTCTGGATGCAGTGGTGCCTTTGTGTTGAGGTTGCTATCTCTGGAAACTTCAGAAGTTTTTAATTTACTTTTAAAAAAAATAAATTAAAAGTATCTTCCTGCTAAGCTTTCCCCTTTCCTGTCCATCACCCCCTCCCTTCGCCAGTAATATCCTCTCCTCTCCCAGTAATGGAAAGGACTGAGTGTATTTAGAGCAGCTCTGCTCCGTGCCCGCGTGTTCAATGTATTGCCAGTCACTGATGAAAGACTTGAAGGGAAAGTGGAGGAAGGTGCTGGGAGCAGATTGCTTTATTCTTAAACTCAGCATTATTATATGATACCTCATAGGGGAGGGCAGGAGAGATGAATCAAATCCAAGCATAAACCTGTTGTTCTTACACAGAAGTAAGTGAAGCACTATATCTGGCAGCTGAGCAGCTGTCTCCTGTTCTGAATGAGCTGTTCTTTGCTACCAAATCTCTAAAAGAAGGATCATTAATTACCTAGAGAACCTGCCTCGATTGGAGGTGCTGAGCTCCCATCCCCACCAAACACCCAGCAGTCATTTGAATGCAGAATAAAACTCCTCTGCACAGAAGGTGTAGCTGTGAGAAATGCAGGCTGGCTGGGAGTTCGTATTTGGAGCAAAATGCAAGTGCTTACTTGTGTGACTGTCAGAGTGGGTTAGCAAGAGGCATGTGCAGCAGCTAGAACTGTGCCAGGCTGGCCAGGGTGTCCCAGACCAGGTGAGCAGCAGCAGGATCTTGGTCCTTTGTGCTTGAGCAGACCTTCAGGACACAGTCACCCATCTGGTTATCGCTGCGTGACAAGTCTCTGGTCAGGGGTGAATTTTGTCCTTAGGGAAAGCTGGTACCCCAAGCAACCCCTGATTTGCCCTCCCCAGAGCAGTCTCACTGTGACTTTTGTTTGCGTGAGCGGTCCGTTGTCTTTCATGTACTGCACAGAGGGTAGAGAATTGCATTTCAATGGTCCTGCTTACTATAGGCTTTTGGGGTTTTGACCCTGATATGAGGTTAAATTTGCTGCTTGCTGAATAGTTGGTATTAATCTTGGTCAGCAAACAAGAAAGCTAAGCGGTACCTTGTTAGCGATGGCAAAGATAAAGGTTGTGTGGTATAGTTTCACTGGATCAGATCAGGGACAGCCCTGACCTTCACCCATCAGAGAAAACAGCAAGGTCGGGTTGCCTTTCCATCTTTAAGACTGGCTTATCTCTTAGGTAAACACAAAATGCATAGGAGCTGTAGTAAGTGAATGTCCTCTCCTGGCCTGATAAGAGGGTTGGGGCATCAGTCCTAAAAGTAACACACCAGCAGCTTCCATGGAGGGACGTGCTGTGAGACGCCGGAGGGCAGAAACCATGAAGAAAAATGCTGAAATTGCAAGTGCAGCAAGAGGAGCCTGTGATGTCCGAGGTTGTGCTCTTGACCTTCAGCTAAGATTCACATATGTTGCCATTATTTGTAGCCTGTCAAGAAATCCGAGGTGCGGTCATGCGCACTGGCTGAAAAAATGTTCAGAGCTATCTTTGTGGCAAAGGAGCTGGTAAGCACAGTGTGTCCCATTAACGGGCTGCTGCTGGGCCGTGTCTTTCCATACGCTGGCATTGGTGATGCTGGGAGCCACGTGTTGCCTTAGTTGATCTTACTTTACCTGTACGTGAAATTGTTTCTTTCTGTCCCTTAATTCATGGGTCACCTAGAGACCCATGCTTTGTGAAGCCGTTGAACAGCAGTTGTGTTGTGAACTCGGGTCTCCCCTTAATTCTTATTCACATATAGCTCAAAGAGGATGAACAGCTAGGGTCTCCTGCTTTTCCACCTTTCAGTGAGATTTTCTGCTTTGAACCTCTCCTGGAAATGCGGTAGCAGGATATCTCTTTCGCTTGTCCCACCCCTTCAGAAAAGACCATCAGAATCCGATGTGGTGTCAAGTTCTAGGGCTGGCTTGGCTCAGTGGTTTCACTTTAGTGCTTTGTAAGGCAGTGAAATAGTTCTCATTGTGGTGTTTAAAATAGCAGTGCTGCCTTCTGAATTACCATCTAATTAAATGAAAGCAAAAACTCAAAAGCAAGTGAGCTTTCTGCATCTCTTGTTGCGTAAGAAAAGCTGTTTTAGTTGACCTAAAAACCAACATTGAAAAACAGGCTAAACAGAGATGCTTTCCTCCTAGCTCTGTCGGCAGTTTGTAGCAGTTGCTACTGTTCTTGGAGAGCCATTCATGCAGTGGCAGCTGCAAGCTCTCTTCAAAACAGTTACTCCTTTGAGACTTGCTTCCCTTGTGCTTGATGGCTGGAGGAACCCTGCTGTGAAGACAAATAATTAGAAATAAAAGATGGCAGCTTAATGATTATTAGCTTCTTTCTGATGCAGTCTGCAGTGCATGCAGGGGTAAGATCCTTCTAGTGTGCATCTCAAAGCTGTTGCTGCATCTCTTGCTCAAAAGATTTACTGTGTACACCATGTTAACTTGCAGCCTCTGTGGACCTGCAGAACGTGCTGAACTAATATTATTTATTTCGGTAACAAACCTTTTTCAGAGAGGATGACTCTTGGCAATTAACTGTGACAACAGCAACAGTTCAGATGAAGCATGCTTCCTGCCCTCTCCTCCCCGTCTCTCCATCCATACCACAGCTTTCCTCTACAACTTCGATTTTCCCCCCCTCTCCGCTCCCCCAGTACTTGGATTCTGCCTATAAATCTGAACCGCTTTGGGTTTTCTTTATAAAACGAGCGTGGAAAGATAGGACCTTAAATGAAGCCTCAAAATGCCTTATTTTGTAAAGCTCCAGAAAAACAGGCGGCAATGTGTTGCTGTCCTCTGGGATTTTGTCCTATTGATATTAATCTTTTTGAAGCTGGTATCCATGACTGCCAGTTTCAAAGGTTAATATACTGCACTTCAACCAAGCTGAGAAGTCTTTTTTTGAATTTGTGATATGGAAATGTGCACCAATTAATCACTGCACACCTGCAGAAATGCCCCTCTCAGCAGACTTTGGCTGTGCTGTATTAGGTTGTGGGATCATCTGTAGAAAGGACTCGGGGTGATGAGTCTGATCCCGTTAGTAGCTTAAGACAAACCCTGCAAGATCCAAGGAGATAGCAGGTAGGAGAAACAGCACTGAACAAGGTGGTGCAGAGCTTCAACTCTTACTTCTGGAAGAAATAAGGTAGCCCGTGCTCTCTTTGGAAGTTGTATTTACTCTCCATAGATAAAAGTCTCAATTAAATAAATGTTAGGTCTTGCCAGGTGTCCCTCGCTGATGTGCAGGTCTAGCCTGCCATAACGCACTGCTGTCAGTTGTCTAGTGCTGGGTTCACAGCTTGGGTGAATTTGCTGCCTGGCCTTTGCATTACAAGTGATGTGTTAGCACAGGATAGAGGGCTCTCCGCCAAGTACCTAGCTCTAACTTACTTCCAGGTACACATCGGTCCTAAATAAATGCTGATCTTGAAACTTTCCTTCCCTGAACCAAAGAGCTCTTGAGTATTTTGAAGCCAAGGGATGCTGTTTGCCTAAATTGAGAGCGTAACAGTATGGAGTCAAATCTGTGCTTGAGCAGCCCCTTGTGAAAGCTTCACCTAACTGGTGCCTTTCTGGGGAGAAGCTGCAGTTCAAAAAACACCTACTTGGTGTTACTTAAATAGATCAGAGCTTCTTCTCGCTGCAGTTTGACTTCTCATCCATGCAAGGAGTACACCTGCCACTGACATCCTTTGTTTGGGGTATGGCTTTTCTGCTTCCCTGCCTTATCACTGGTCCCTAGGTGGCACTAACTGTTATTTTTGGGTTTATTTCAACAAAGGCTGCATAGCTGAGCTTGTTCCCTGCTGAAGTGGCAGCTGTGTCTCTGGCCAAGCTGGCTGTTTGTGTTTGGTTTAGGAGGCTGGTGCAAGGGCTTGAACTTCCTCCTGCTGCCCAAACATAAGAGGTTTCCGGCTGTGTCTCCTGGAATTTATTAACAAGGGGCAGGGAGTCGAGTGCTCTCTGTGAGCATGCTCCTCTATTTTTAGTTGTGTCTTCTTTTCACTAAGACTGCTAGGGAATGGAACACTGGTAAATGCTCGAAATGAGGGAGAGCTTGTGACCTGATGGAGGTCATGCCGTTGGGCCAGCTGTCTCTCTTGCGATGGCTCTTCCCATGCTTCAGTCCATTTCTCAGGCTGTTTCTGGAGCTCAGGCTCGTGCCACACTCATTCTGCTTTTTCCTGAGCCTGCACTACTTGTATTCGCAGCATCGCTTGTAATCTATTCTCCAGGTTTTCTTAAGCACTTTCTAGATCCTTTAAGTGCAGCCACTCATGTTTAATACTTCCTACCCATACTTAAGGGAAGAGTATTTCTCTCTCAATGTAGAAGCCTTCACTGTACGAAAACTCGATCCTGCAAGCTGAAGCTGACCTCCTCTAATCTTTAAATGGTGCATCCTGGCAGAAATGTGCTTTATGCACCATCTCTAAGCCTTGGAACAAAGCTGGCTTTCCAGGGAGCTGTTCTTCCCTGTACTGACACACAGCCTGGAGAGAGCTGATGCTCCTCTTCCTCTATTTTATTCCTCTTTCTTCTTGGAACTAGTCTGCTGTGCTGCAAGACACCACCTCAGGTGAACATCAACTTCACGCAAACCAATGAAACCCACTATGGGAGCTTTTTGCATAGATTAACCAGATTCTGGGAGGGATGAGAATTCGTAGGTGTGCAGGCTTAGTTGCCCAGCTGTCCTTTCTGCCTTCCCCAACTCCCTAAAAGGCATCTGCACAAGCCAGCCCTGTACTAAAAAGATGTAGTGGCTCGAAAACTGGATTCTTCTGCCCACAAGAAAGAACATGCGGTTTTAGTTTGGCAACAATGGCCTTCAAAGGGTGCAACTCCTGCTGTTAAAACAACCAACAAAGGAAGACTCTCCAGTAGGAAACCACACAGAAAAGGATAGGAGAAGCAGCTTTGATTTAGCAAAACTTGAGGCTAACTGCCATGATGCCAAGTGGGATTATAATAGCAAAATCACTTAGTCTCTTTAACTATGGAGGGTGCTGCTTGGCCCTTGAATAACTAGCTCAACAATGAATCGATTGTTGGTTTTGGAGAGTGTTGTGATGGGCTGGACTAGATTTAATCTTTGGTTAAATACTTGATACAGAGCCAGGTGAGTGTGGATGTTCCAGGTTGCCTTCACCATGCACACACATGTTGTAGCAAAGCGGTGCAGCGTGTTCTAGTTCTTTGTGAAAATTTCTTGAGTTTGCAATTCAGCCTGTCAGAGGCTTTTTCTGGCAGTGAATTCTGCTGTGCCTGCCACTTTGTGTGCTAAATCGAGGGGTAAGCACGGGAGAAACATAGCGTTAGCTGAAGCACCCCTTCCTCCTAGGTAAATCATTTTCCTGAAATATTTTTGTTCTAGATCACGGTTTTACAGTAAAATGAAGCTTGTGAAGTCGAAGGGAGATTTCCTTTACACCTCATCCTGGCCTTCTGCTCTCAGCCAAATCAGCATTGCTGATGGTGACAGTAAATCTCGGAAGAGGAGCCAAGGGCAGAGGGCCAGTAGCTGGCAAAACTGAGCCACCTGCTCTCCTCCCACCTTGTTTGCTCTTGTGAAATGGCTGCTGCTGCTTTGGAGACTCTCACTTGCTAGCAAAGTGTGTGAACGTGGCACGTTAACTGAGTATGCCTATTGTATGTGCACATATGCATGCATAATATAGACACAACGAGCTTATTTAGAGCAGTAGTGGGTAAATGATTCAGTTGACCAGCTTAATTTCTTTGTTTTCCTAGAAGTTGGCATAATCCTGAGTATTTCTCTTCACCTTAAATCCTGCTTGCTTTGGGGGATGGAGCACTGATACCAGTGTGATGCACAATTCCTTTGTTTAGATTGGGAATTCCTCATGTAGAGTAGCTCCTTGGGGTGAGGAGCAGTTTATTCTTGTGCCAGTAATGCTCTAGGCACAGTATTCGCTGGCACTGGCCTAAATTGGGAGCCCTGTTTTACAACAAATCCTACCAGTGGTGCATCCTGCAGGGGCCTGCAGAGCACTGGATCACCTTACAAAGGATTTTTTTAATGAAGAATTTACTTAAGCTGGATTTAATCTGCTGTCTAGATGCTCTTAAGATGCTAGGGTGTGTACTTCTGAGCGCTTGCTAGCTGCATGAACATTAAATGGGCAGAGGGTAGGGTTTGGCATCATTCTCTGTTGTGACCCAGTTGATTTGCACTGACTGAGTCCACCGGGATCTGAGCGCTCACCGAGTGGCCTTTCAGCTTGCAAGGAACAGCTTCTGCCTTAGAGACCACAAACACATGCCTAAAATGAGTGTAATTCCTCTCCTTATTCCTATATCCAGCAGCCGAATACCAAGAAATCCTGACTTATTAAAATAATTCTCAGTCTCTGACTCCTATAAAGCGACTTAAACCAGCTATAACTGGGAGAGTTCTTTAAATATTTGCAATCTGGGCTTGGCACGGGGCAAACTGTTCTTATAGTGAAGAATTTAAGAAATTTCCATTACTTCCTATGGGATTTCAAAGGTCAGTCTTGGGGCTGTGTAGGAAGGAAAAGGTTGGAAGCTAAGCCAGCGATTTACACCAGAAGTGTGGTGTTGATGGTGGTATTTCCATATGCAGAAGACTGTTGGTTTTGGTTTTTTTTGTTTTTTTGGTTGTTTTTTTTTTTTTCCCTTTTTTCTGCTCCCTACAAAAGGATTGCTTTGGCTTAAGTTCAAATCGCCCAGCCCCAGAAGAACATTTTCAAGGTGCTCTTGTGGCACAGACCATGTGCCTCTTTTCATGTCTGATGACTATTGCTCTTAAGTTTCTCCTGCCATTCAAACTCTCGGCTGTTTGTTTGGGGTCTGAAGAGGTAACAGCGTCCTTTGCCCTCGTGCACAGCATGTACGGCAGCTTGCACTAGTGCTCCCTGTGGATAAATGCTTCACCTGGGAAATAATGGCTCAAAATACGGGAGCTGCTGCTCACTGTACTCAAATGCTGGCAGATGGAGTTGGGGATCATCTGGTGATGTGAGCATGGTGGATGACACGCTGCGTGGTGTTAAATCACCGTTTTGATGTGAAGTTTTCATTGCCCTGGTCTCTTCTCCATGTAATCTGCAATCTGCCGTCGGTCAGCGTGTGTGCGTGTTATGATGAAGCAGTGTGGCTTTGTTTGCTTGTTTTTCTTAATTGCAAGAAGCTGTTGCCAACCCCTCGCATCCAAAAATTGTGGCTTCTTTGCTCGGTGGTTTTCTCCTTAAGCCCTTTGGACTCATGTTTCTCTTCTGACAGTTTTCAGCCTATCGTGGGTGACCGGTAGCAAAGGCAGCAGTTATTGTGGTGGGCCAGCACCAAACAGCTGAGCCTCCTCCATTCACAGCCTGAGCTATTAAAATGTCTTAATTTAATGCCTTGGGGAATGAAGTCAGAGCTTCAGGGCATGTTTCAGGGGAACTGCCCATCCCTGGTGTAGGAGCAGCGACTTAACAGCTGCCAGACCTTTCCCAGCCTGTGTCTTTGAATCGAACATGCTCATCTGAGTCCAACCAGATAGTCCAGATTTGAGGCGAAAATACCTCCCTTCCCTCCCATTAAGGACTTTTTTTCCAGTGATCTCAACATCGAGACAAGAGGGGAGCTGCCCCATTCTGCATGTTTTGGCAGAGCTGAGTGTCATAGACATATAGGGGAAAAGGGGTAAATAGCTGTGGAAAGCACGTTAATTTTTCTATAAAACTGAGTTTGTTTGGCTCCCATTTAGCACAAGTGTCCCTAGCGTGTGAGTGTTCTTCGCTAGGTCAGTACTAGTGAGGGCTTCGGCATGAGGATGAAGCCATCCCAACCAGGGCTTGTGTCTGCCCAGGGTGTTATATGCCGATGAGGAGGTAGGATGGTTGCTCTTAGTGCAAGCAGAATAATGTGCCCGATAGCTTAATTCTCTTTGGGAGGCAAATGGAGATGCCTCGGTGCCCTGTGTCTTTTGGGGTTGTGTAAATATTTGAGAGGGATTTGGTGCCCCCTGAGCTGGTCCGGCTGGTGTGCTGGCAGCAACCTTGCTGGAGCCCTGTGGAAGTGCCGACGAGAAGCTGGGGAGCGTTTTGCTCTGGTGTACATAGCGGGAGAGCTGGACAGCGCTAGTTGACAAAAATAACTTACTAGAATTTGGCCGTAAGCGAGGAAAAGCCACACCGTGCTGTTGCGTGCACAGTTTCAGAGCGGCGTGCAGGTCTGTCTCCTCTGCGGGGTTGTACTGGTGCTCCTGCTTTTGCATATTCACCAGTGCGGCTGTGGGCTTTTCTTGTTGACGAAGCACTCTCCATCTCAACTGTGGCTTTATCGGCTCGGCACCCCCTCGACTGAGCCAGTACCTGTTCGGTTCCTACTGGCCTTCTGTTTAAAAAAACAAAGAAAACCCCAACAAGCCCCCGGCCCGGTCCTCCCTGCTGAGCTGGGCCACAACTTTCTCTGGGAGACAGCGAACTGTGTTTAAAATCTAGGTCACGGAGGGAGGGGAGAGCAGCCCGCTGCCGCTCGGCGTTACCGGCAGGCAGGGCCCCTCCTGTACCTTTCGTAC
>VYZV01006534.1:156864-185207 GCA_013401275.1 Pandion haliaetus | reverse complement strand
CCCCCCCGCCGCCTTGAATCCCCAAACCAAACCTGCTAGTTTGTCTTTTAAATACTGGATTCTCTGTGCATGTAGTTTTCTAGTCCTGCTTGCAAACACACATACCCTAGCAGCGGCATCTTGATGTGTGCATCAGTCCTTAGAGACACGAGCTGGTGGGACCCTAGGGGGATGCAGCTCCTTGGGTGGATGGGGGAGAAGAGCAGTGGTGAGCTGTAATCCTCCCCAGCCAAGTGAGCCCTCCTGTTCTTATAAATGAAAATATAGCTGTTCATTTTGTTTGAAAAATCTTAAAATCCAGCATTAAGCCAAAGCTTTCTGTCTTAGGTACCTGTTTCACAACTGTTGGCTTGGCAGTGATTGACGTGCAAGATGGAAATTGCGTGTTTAAAGTTGTGCGGGGAGTTGTTCTTTGTGCAAAGTCAAAAGGAATGCTGCCTAACCGACATCTCCGTTTCTCCTGCGCGAGTGCGTGTAAGTGTATAGAGGTGGTAAAAAGGCCAACTACAATGTAAACATGCCCTGACACAGGCAGAAGGCAGAGGATGTGTTCCCAGGCTTCTTGCAGGAGGAAGGGGTCACATCCCACACAAGAAAACAGCATTTTTAGGGTCCTCAGTAGCAAGTATTAAAATTTGAGCAGTGAGAAACCGGGTGAGGTGAGTACTTACTGGCAGTGCCCCGGTGTCCCTCCATCTCTCCCAGGGATGTGCCCTCCCAAGGGTGTCACTCCATCCATCCCTCCTGGGCAGTACCAGCACTGACCCCGTGTCCCTCCATCTCTCCCAAGGTTGGTGCTGGCGGTCCATGCCGGTATTGCTGCTTTTTTATCTCCAGCTGCCAACTTAAAAGCAAGCATGTGTGGCGAGGAGCTAGCGAAACTTGGTGACTAAGCACATCAAACGGCAATACTGTAAAATCGAAGTGTGGGCTGCCTGGTACAGCTGCTGGAATAACTTTCCTCTAGGTACAAGTCAAAAATGTCTGAGGCTTGGGGAGGAGTCCAGCTGCAGAGAAAATGACTTTTTTCAGCTCTTTGTTGTATGTAGCTCTAGTCAAGTCTAGTTTAAGGACCCCCACACTTTCTTGGAGAGGGGGAACAGCTAGGAGGAGAAACTGATTTGGGAGGGAAAAATGCAGGCTAAATACATGTTGTTTTTCCATTGATTTTCATGTGCAGCCAGGCCTCCTGGGGTGTTTAAATGTGATGGAAAAGAGCTCTTGTAGATGCACGGGTTTGCTGAGTTGCTGAGATCGGCTGGCTTCATTCTTCAGGAGTTTCTGAAAAATAATTTTGCATTGTAGAGGATGGGCACAGGATGGACCCTGGAGGAGGGGGATGTATCTGCGGTGGAGCCAGGAGGAGCAACGGGGGCGACTGCATCAACATGGGAAGGGTGTGCTGCCGATAGCACGGGGAGATGGCCACGTGCTGAATTCCTCTGACTTCAGCAGTGTCTGATACCGTTTCCAGCGTGTTTCGTCAGAGGAAATAGTTTCTTTAGACTTCTTGTTGATTTTTTGTTGTTGTTGTTGTAACTGCCGCTTCTGTTATTTCCCTCCTGTCTACCTAGATGCTGTCTTCAAGAAATACTTCCTTTGTTTACGGGCAGCAGTATCTGGTCTGTTTGCTCCCGCCTGCCTCTGTGCTTCCTTTCCCTCCCCCAGGAAATGGTGGAAAAAAGCTGGAGTTGGCCGATGAGGTCAGAGCAGCCGTTGTGCCTGTCCGGGTGCAGGGCTCGCGTCCCTGCCCATCTCTGGAGCATGGTTTGGGATGCTTTGCTCCCTTGTTAGAAACGGTAACAAGAACCCAAGGGACTAGCAGTGCCCAAGTGTGTTTGTCTCAAGGAATGACCTTTTTTCCCCCTGCTTGCAAGCTGGAGCAAGTTTTTTTTTCTATTTTATGTTGCTTCTGAACTGAGATGCTTTGAGTAGCTGGTGTCTCCCATCCCCTCAGTTTTGGGGCACCAGTGCAGAAGATAGTCCTTGTCTTGGTTGCATTCAGGCACACTCGATCCCCACCTGCAAACGTGCAGCCAGCTGAATGGCATCTTGGATGCTGGTAGAGAAACCGGCAGTGGCATGGGCAGTGTTACTGGCTTCGTATTTTGCAGCTGTTGCTCTTGGCTTATTTAAAAATGATGATTGACTCTCTTCATCTGACCTGATGAGGACAAATGGCAACATTCCTTTTGTAAAGATGTAGTTTATTAAAAAAAGTTCCCACTACATGATGAATAGAAAGGGAGAGCTCAGGGAAACTGAGTCTATTAGTGTTACGTGCCTGCGTGCCTCCGGAGGCAGGAATGTGATTAGATAATGAACAAGAGAGATGACTTCAGCAAAGCAAGGAGGCTTGCAATTGCAGTGAAATTTGGTATTTCACTGTGATGCTTTTCTTGTAGCTTGCTTTTTTTCTATAATTGAACTGGACTGTCCAGCATGAGTATTGCCTGATTATTACACTGGCTGCGTTTGATCCGTGCAGTGCTAATTGCAGAAAAGACAGGTGATCTAGTAATGCAAATGCAGTGGACTTGAACTTTTTTCTCCTTTTTCTGAGGTACATGCACAGCTGCATCTCTGCCAGTGATTAGATTCATTGCAAAGACAGGTGAAGCAAGAAGCAGTGCCTGGGAGCACCCTGTGCCCAGAGATGAATCGTGCCCAAGTTCAGTAGGTCCTAAGGTTTGCACAGTGCTCATCAGTGGCTTGACGAGGTGCAAGCCTGATTACGGGGTTAGCTTTGTTTGCTGGGCTAATGCTGCTGGTTGAAGTGGTTGCCCATTAACTATTTCTCATGAGTTTTCATCACAAACAGTTGTACATCGCTCATGTAGTAGGAACAGATGCAAAAAGCCCTCAGCCCTGGTTTTGCTGTGCAGCATACCACCTCCTGCCTGGGTCTTTTAAATTGAGAACAGAATTGTAAGGAAACAAAGAACTGTGACCCTTTGATGCATTACCTATAAAATCGACTGAGAAACTGTTGATTGTGCTTGTTTTGGAAACAGTTTAACCTTCTGAAACTTCTGACTCTGGCAAAAAACCTAGTAATCAGTTATACTGAAACTAAAGTTTGATTAATTGTGACTTTTGTAACACTTCAGCTTTACGACTAGAAAAGCATCTTAAGATAGGTGAAGAACGTTTGTTCTTTTACTAAAAACACCTGTTCTAATAAACTTTATCATAGTCTAGCTGGGGGTGGAGAGGACATAGACTGAAGTTGCAGCAGTGCATCTCTGAAGTACAAGGTTTGTGGGTGAGTTGTTCCTGTGTACTCCAAGGGTCTGCTTATTTTTTCCGCTGTGTTGAATACTCTGATCCACTTCAGCAGAAACACTCCCTGAGAAAATATTTTGAGGCATTTCTTTAAAACAAAAAACAAGTAGAGAAAAGCACAAGCCTCTCTGTATTCCTTCAGTTGGAAAACATCATCAGAGCTTTTCCAATGGAGCAATTTATGAAGAGCGCAGAAATGCAGCCAACTGCACCCCGCGAAGTCGAGCATCGTCTCAACATCCTTACATTTAAGCCAAGCCGAGCAGTCGCTCAGTTCCTCCTCTCTGGAGGAAACAGCAACGGGGCAATGTGCAGTTTTCATCTGCTTTTCTGAGTTAATCTCCTTGCATTGCTTTCCCACCCATATACTGTGTTTCATGGGTGCAGCCAGTTCGGATGCTGCAAGTCAGTGATGTTTGGGAATGAGTCACTAGAGCTCAGGATGGGGCAAGTTTCTTGAAAACAACCTGGGAGATCCCCAGGCTATGCACAAGCTTAAAATTAAGGGTTGACTCTCAAGACACAAAAAGATCCAGACCTCTTGGTATTGACAGCTATGAGCCCTTTTAATGGTGCTTTGGGAAATAATGCTTGAAATTTGTTGCTCTCTTTTAAAGAAAAATCTGTCTTTGCTGCTCCAAGCAGTGATTTATAATTTTTAAAAAATGTAAATTGGAAAAAATTCAGCTTGGAGCAGTGCAGATAGTTGATTTTTAAGTTGATAGTTTGTCGCGCAAATAATGAGCCAGTGTGGTACCCGGTACAGCCCCTTATGGCTTTGTAGGATTGCAGTGATCATGTATGTGATCTGCATTTACTGGAAGAAAAAACGGATGTGGCACTTGCATTTTAGTAGGTGGACTGTCTTTTTGGTTGAATCACTGTAAATGGGGATGCATGTGTTTCATTCGAAATCGGAGATCCACCCATCTCTTTTATTCAACAGGAGTGTTTGGTATGTGCCGCCTGCAGTAAAAGCCTACACAGCCATTGCCCAGTTCCTAATGGCACAAGCATGTTTATGTTTGTGTAGCATCTTCCTATTTTAAACCATGCTGGAAGTTGGTTTTGCTGCTTAAAATGAACTCCTTTTGTAAACTGGCAGCTCACTGGGTGACCACTAATTGATTTAATTGCCGCTCTTAATATTAAGTATATTGTGGATTAGAAAAGCACATTCTGCTGCCCCAAAGTACTCGACCGAAGTGGTCCCAGGTGTGCCCGAGTTGTCCACGTTCCCCATGTCCCCACGCAGGCACAGACCTGATGTGAGCAGTTCATGCCACCACCGGGTTCCCTGCTTGTGGTCCGACGGGGTCTTCAAGCCCTGCTGCTGAGCAGACCTGCAACAAGATGGGTTTTTCTCAAAAAGCTTGTGTTTGGGAAGGTAGGCAAGGGCTGGGAGCAGAAATGAAGCACAGAGAACAGCTATTTACCTCTTTATTTTTCCTCTTCTATATAGAAGTCTGGTGCTGACCTTCCCTGCTGTTGTCAAGAATGAGTTTTGCAGTGCTGTTTGTGAAACACTTTGAAAGTGCACTTCACCATGCAAAGAGAAACATGTGTTTTGAAAAAAAAAACCCTAATTAAAAAATGAGTAGATGACTGTGGTGAAGCGATATTTCCTTCTGGCGTATAGCTGTTTCACACAAGTGGCACTGCATCAGTCCTTTGTGCAATAGATATCTATTTGAAGAAAGGAAAAAAAGGGACCAAAGTTTACGGGATCTTTCTCAAAATCCGACAGAAGGATGTCTTGCACCGGGGTGATTATTAAATCTGAGCAGTGTGAGTTGCAAAATAACTTCTTGCACTGCTGTCTGCAGATGCCAGTGTGTTCGTGAAGGCTTCGCAAGCTGCAAAGGGTCATTCTGTGCCATTTCGTCAGGCTCACGCTGTACTCCCTTGTCCCTGGGCTGTGCTACAGGGAGTTGTTTCAGGTCTTACCTCCCAGGTTTGGTGTTAATACCTGAACAGGCTCAGTTCATGATTTAAAGTGGCCTGTGCTTGGAGGGAGATGGTTTTCAGGCATTTCTCCTGTAACCTGGGGAGTTTGGGGTCTTCATCCTCCTTTTTTGGAATGGTTTGCCAAAGGCACATGCAACTCACATGAATTTATACGGCGCTGGCTGCTGATGGTGATGTATGTCCCACATCCTGGAGATTTCCAGGTTAACCTCCCCAGTCCTGAACTGGTGCTGTGTTTTGTTGAATCCCAAAGAAGAAGACAGGCATTTAGTGGTATGGATGCACGGGGGCTCCGAGGGGCTGCTGAGGTCTGGGCATTGAGGCTGCGATGACCTTCTGCTCATCTGTCGTTTCACCAAACCTGCTCTTCGTGCTCAGGGCTGTTAGTCTGCCACCGAGAAGGGAATCTCTGTTTCTTTTCCCAGAGGAGAGGCTGGTCCTGGATGCTGGTGGGTTTGAAGCAGTGCTTGCAACTCCACACAGAGCAGCCGGCAGCAACCTCGTGCGCAGGGAACTCTGTAATTAATGTTGGCTCTTGAGCGCCGAGTAATTGAGAGCAGTAATTGGATGGTAGCTTAAGAGTAGGAGCATGGTTAAATAAAACAATCAGGCCTGCAATCGTAATGTCAGCGCGTGAAACGCCTGGGAAACGGCAAATCCACATGGCAATGACGCGCGCTGAGAGCATCCGCGAGCGAGGTCCGTGCTGAACGCAGGCGTGCTTCAAAGCAAACCCAGCGAAACCGAAACGTGCAGATACAGAGCAGGGGCAGGCTCCCCTCCGCTTTCCTCGGGTGCTGAAGACGGGACACCACCCGGTAAGGCAGATTTTTTTTTTAAGCATCTCCCTCGCTTAGGAGTGAGATAATGAAATGTTTGTGTTGTGGAGTTGTAATTCACTTCTAAATTTGCAACTTGTTTAGTTTGGGGAGCTGGAACAAGCTCGGGCTGCCGTATGTGTGTGCACCAACGTCCTAAATGGGAGACCAGCTCATGCCGTTTTTTTCTGTCTCTGCTTCGCTTTTTACTCTTAAACCACACTTCTTGCCACTGCGAGGGCTGCAAAAAACAACCTGCTTTCTGGAGCCAGTGTGGCTTTTCTTTACTCTCATTTTCCATAATGCCCTGCTAACAGCTTACACCGGCGAGGAGGTGTCTCGGAGCTAGCTGAACCCCGGTTGGACCTCATTTGCATGTTCATTATTTTCGTCTTACGGAGAAACAGGAAACCATTTACCTTCAGCTTGTGTACGTGTAAAGAGAACCTGAAGGAAGTGCAAAGGAGGTGTTTTAAGAATATATTTACTGGAGGAGTAAAGAGCTGGTTTGGCATGAGCCGCCTGGCCGGGGAGCCTGGGTGAGGTCACTGATGCTTTTTGCTCTCTCCACTCTTTCGCCCTGGCCTCATTTGAAGGGTCTTCTCACGGCAGTTTTAGCCTGAACAATGATATCAACAGAGCTTGCAGAAAAGAGGATTTGTGTGGCATTTTATTCCCTTGTGCTGCATGAATGTGGATTTCAGCAATATTGTTGTGTGGCTCTTGCTGTCAGCAGCACAGTGAAAAGAGTAGCTCACTTGTCTGGTATTGCGACTGTGGCACTCGCAGCCCTTTTGCAGCATAATTTTAGGTGGGGCTCTGCATTCAGTCTTCAGTACTGGGTGCCGGACAAGACCGGTAGGTTTTGAGTCCAAAATACTGAGGATAATAAGGTTTATTCTTAATTTTCTGGTCGTTTTGGTACTTGATAAATACCCAAGCCACACTGAGTCCCCATGAGTCTGTGGAGCTTTCAGCTGGATGAAGCAGTGTTGGGCTCAATGAGGCTTCAGCTGTGCATGAGGCAATTGCACAACTGGGATTTAAATATAAAAAAGGGAAAAATAAGCAAAGCTTCTCCAAAAAAACATGCAGTTATTCATACCGCCTTTGTATTGTTGGGTGTGTGTGCGTGCGCACACATATGCACACACTTTGAATAGAGTAAGGATTATTCTGAGACCTAACTCGTAAAATAAGTATCAATGGGATGCTAAATTGTGTACATAAGACCAGTAGCTTATCCAGAAAGCAGTGCTAGCCTCAGCTACGATTTAACAGGGAGATATTTAAACCAGCTCCTTTCTCTTTTCTGCATATGCTTTATCCCTGCTAAAGGAAATATTTTGTCTTGCAGGGCCCTTAATTTATATTTATTTATTTATTTATTCATTTAAATTGCAATGTTTAATAAGTAGTGAACTGTTTGCTCGTCTTCTCAGCTGGGCAGTGGCCAGCACTGTGCCAACTGTGCCACAGCAGTGTGTATCGGTGCTGGTGGCACGTATCGGCACCGGTGGGCGCGGAGAAAGCTGGTTTACAACTTCAAAGCGATGCCCTGGTTTCCCCAGCGTGCACGCCCGCGGTCTGCCCGCCTGTCTTTACGCCCAGGCTCTCTTTAATGCCTTCGGGGATGTTAAGCTTCTCCCGGTGTGGTGTTTAATGCGGAATGAAAGGGAGAAGGTTGAAGGGGCTGGTGGGGGAAGGTGAGAGCGGGCTGGGGAAGGGGGGACCCGGGCAGCCCCTGGGAGTGGGGAGAAGGTAGGAGGGTATCGGTGGGGGGTAGTGGGGAGAGCAGGTCTGGGGCAGCTGGACAGGAAAGTGGGAGAGATCATTTTAGTGCATTGTGTCCATCGAGCAGCGTACGGACTCCTGGGTGGAGCGATGTTTGGATCAGCAGAATTAAGCGTGGCTGGAGAGGAAGGTGCTGCGGTGTGTGGTTCAGAAATACAAAGGCCGTCCAGGAGCAGCACCACTATGAGACTCGGCACTAATACTGTCCTCTTAGGGTGCTGGATGGCAAAGGTGGGAGTTGAAGAAGTAAAAAATACCTCTTGAGAACTGCTCAAACATGGCAGTGCTAGTGTTTGTTCAGTGAAATCAAAACCTACAACCCCCCCCTTCCTGTACCAACCCATCGAGTGCAGAAAGGAAGGCAGCGACTGAAAATGCAAGCAAACAGCCCCAGTGATGTGGGTGCAAAGTGTGTTTCTGACCCCCTCCCTGCAGGTACTGGGGGTGAACGCAGCTTCCTTTTTCTTTCTGTAGTTTGAAGAAAGCAACATTTGTGCACATTTCCTCCATGCAAATGATTGCAGTGATGGTGAGCAGGAGGGTTGATGCAGGACCTGAGCAGAGGGTGCTGCAGGGACCAGTGAGGATGCTCACCTGGATCTCCAGTAGTGGAAAAAAACTTGCAATGCCGTGTTATCTTCCTTCCCGTTTTTTAAATCAGTGCTCTCCCTTCCACCCAAGACGATATTTAATATCCTGCTTACTGTTTCCTATCGCTGATAGGACAGGCTGCACGCTGGAGCTCAGCTGCCGTGTCCTAGTGAGCTATTACTGCATTAGGATGGGAGTCCGGTGTAGTAATTCAAAGGGAGAGTGAGCACAGACACCCCGTGGAATAATGCGATAATGGCTCTGTGGGCAGGCAGAAGGTGTCAGCGTAATTATTTTGGTTCGGCAGCAGAAGTGGTGGTAATAAAGTGCTCGCTGGGTATTTGCTCTCCCAGAGGATCAAAGGGATTCCTGACAGCTGAGCAACTGAAATGAAATGCGCCGTTGTCTGCCTTTAGCCGAGCTACCGAAAGGTGATGTACCAAAATAACCAGATTAGGCATGAAAATATCGTCCCTTTATCCGGTGGGTCAATATTGAGAGTATTGCCTGAAATGGTAACTTTTTTGCCACAAACTTCTAATAGCTGCGCTCCCACTCTGCTGCTTCAAGCAGACTGCCAGTGGTTTCTCAGCACTGTAGTCACCTTGTGCTTAAATCCTGCCAAAGAAACAGGTGCTTATTTAATGAAAATCTCATTTCCAAGCTGTGTGCGAGTGTGTCTTGTTAAAGCATCTGGAAAGCTGGGTTGTGTCTTCTCCCTGTTGGTGACACAGCACAGGCAGTGTGGGAAAGATAGCAATTTTAATTCAAAGCCATCTCCAGTGAAAATGGTTGTTTGTAAATGTGTTGCATCAGATGTGTCAATAGATGTAATTAAGGAAT
Source organism: Pandion haliaetus (assembly GCA_013401275.1). Taxonomy (NCBI): domain Eukaryota; kingdom Metazoa; phylum Chordata; class Aves; order Accipitriformes; family Pandionidae; genus Pandion; species Pandion haliaetus. The sequence goes on along the minus strand of VYZV01006534.1, from coordinate 175,908 downwards.
GAAGACTGCTGCACACCACCCCTAATTAAGGGGATTAAAAACTAAAGCTGCCTGATTTCACTGCTGGGTGGAAAAAACAGACAGACAGACTGGTGGAAATGGCTGGGAGGCCAGGTCTTGGGTAGGGTGGTTCTGCTGCAGCCACATCGGGTCCGGAAAGGAGCAGCTCTGGGGAGGGTGGCAGGACTGAGCAGCTCTGTAATTTGTGCATAATTGACTGCTGAGTGCAGAAGAAGATATTTAATTGCTCCCTCCCATTTGGTTTCTGTTCCTGGTGGGGATTGGGAGGATTTTCATCCCCTGCCAGCTGTGCTGGGATGCAGCCTCGGGAAGGTCACAGTCATGTCACCCCATGGTGGGTTGGTGTCCCAGTGTCTCCCCGCCATCTCTGTACCCACCACCAGCTCTTGGCTGTTTGGAATGGTGGTGTGGGATCTTGCTGCCTAGAAGCAGAAGCGAGATTTGTGTATGAGGTGCCAGACACAGGGTAGGACCTTCAGGCATATTGGGTGCTTTTGCATGCACATAACAGGCAGTATTGTGCCAAATCTGGGACAGTGAACATTGTGTAATGGAACTATTAGGAAGCTGTGCTCAATGTGGGCTTCTCCCTAGCCTTGCTAAGAGGAGAACTACTTTGTCATGGGGTGGGGACTACCAATGAGGGTGTCTCACTAATCCCGACACTATGGTCTCCCGTTGCTTATTTGACTCCAGGCGGGTGTCGCATGCCGTGTGGGTGCAGGATCCCTGAAGGGCTGCTGGGGGAACACCCTCTGTGCGGGAGGTGTTGCAACGCCTGCTGTGATTTTCCAGGAACCATCTTCTTTGCTCTCCAGCTTGTGAAGCCACCCAGCAGGAAGGGTGGCTTTGGGGTCACTGAGCATCATGAGCAGGAAAGGTGGGAAGAAAACCATCCTTGTGGAGGTGGTGTTAAGGGTCCCAAGTGCGTGCCTGGGACATACGATGTGTACATGATGCTCCATTCGTCGAGGCAACGTCCTTCTGGGGCCCTGGTGACTCTTGAGTTTGTCCCAGTCAAATGCCCTAAGGCTTTACGAACAGCATCTGACTCTTGGGTACACGTATTTGAGAAAACATCTGAATGACTGGTTTGCATACCTGCCTGTTGATTACCTGTGGACCAGGTCTGGTTGAGAACATGGTTGCACCTAGGCTTTAAATGGCGCTGGGTGTTTGCCTGCTATCCTTGGGCCCAGGCAGGAGCCCAGAGATGCGCAGTGGGATCCTCCCCATGGGACGCTTTTCTGTAAATGGTGCACGGAGTTTGAATTAACTCACCACCTGCACTATTTAAAAAAAAAAAAAAGGGGGGGGGGGGAAGCTTTCTGGAGCAGCTGTCTCCACACCTATCTTCTGTGCATTGGTGCCAACAAGAATATGCTTTGCTGTTCCTAGTCTTGACACAAGGTCAGCAGCTGGCTGGGGGTCTGCATCTCAGTTTGCATTCCCCATTGCTATGTGCCTTGGGGAGCTGCAGCCAGCTTGGAGAGGGCTTGTGCTTCTGCAGGCTCTTCTGGTTTGGTTGGGGGACTTTAATTAGCTCTTAGTGGTTTCTAAAGCAAAGCTACGTGGTCATGTGAGTTTTCCAATGGTTAAAGGTTGGGTTCTTTCTGTGGTGCTGGAAGTACACAGCTGGAGGTTTGTGGTGGAAACAGATTTCTCCTTGGTCCCTGTCCTGGTGTTGCTGCGTGTGAAGCTGAGCCCTGGAAGGAGAAGAGGAGACTTCAGAAAAGGGCAAACACCGAAGGGTGGCAGCTTCCTGAAGCAAATCCTTCCCTTTGCTCATGAGCAAGTGCAGGCTGCTGCTGTGAGTATGATACCTGCAGTGGTATGTACCCACCCAGTGAAACTGAGCTCTACAAACCTCCCTACTCGCTGACTCATCCCTCCTGGGCTTGTCAAAGCGGCTGTGGCCATGGTGGGGCTGGGTCGTTCTGGGCTGGTGGATGCTGACAAGGTCTCCAGCTTCTCCTTCCCCTGTGTTGCTCTGCATGTGTAAGCGACTGGGGCTTGGCCATCCTGTTGAGAAAACCAAGCGTTAAGGAATTTAGTAGGATAATTCACAGCTGGCCAGTGCCTTCCAGCACTCCTAGGTGGGGGTCATTAAACTTTAAAAGGGAAATGTTGAGGGCTTGCTGATAATTACTGTAAAGGTAATTGTCCCCTAGCAGCCCCCGTCTTCACTGCTCGTTGCAGCGAGCACGGTAGAGCAAACCGTGTAAATAAACTCAGCCTGGCAGCTGGTACTAACTCATTAAAATGGCAACAAAACTACATTGCTGCTGCCTCTGGGCAGACCCTTGTAGCCCTGGTTTAGACAGTGTGGGGGGTATCCCTCACTGCGGGCTCTTGCCAGGGAGAATGGCTCTCCTTTGCACTGAATATTTTTGGAGTGTTGGTGTCAGGAGGAGGAGGAGAAGCAATGGCTGATACACAGGAGAAAAGGTCTTGAAATGTGCTTAGGGTAGTGTAGCTGTTAACTTGTTTAAATATCCTCCATACACAGTGGCAATCTTGAAGTAGTAAGCCGAGCTTAAAGCCCGGGTTGAGGATGCTTTCAGCTAGCTTTTACCTGGGTTTGGCGGAGGGTGACCTTAGCGTGATTCAGGCCACCCCAGCCCTTCTTGTAAGTGGTTCCCTTAGACCGTTTAAATGTTGTGCATTTATTGTGCAGCCAGTAGTGTAAAAATAACTGGCGTGATAGGTTATTTTTAATGAATTTTGGGCGTTGTACCAGGGTGTGGCAGATGTATTTGAGGCACTTGGATGAATGCAAATTGTATTGCAGCTGTATAACTACAAATGAAGCGGTTAAGCGCGATGTCCCCAGCACGCAGCAGAAGAACAGCCTGCGCGTGTGAGCCTGGGTCGTCACCACCCGCTGCAGAGCAGCAGCAGGCGATGAAGCCTGTTAAGAGCTTTTAGCATCAAACATCCTTCTGGCTCTCGGTGCTGCAGCGGTACGTACTTGGCAGGTGCCTGTGTGTGTGTGTGTGTGTGTGTGTGCACGGGTGGTATTTATCTAGCAGGCAGCTCTTTATCAAAGGAGTGTGCAGGTCCCTTTTGGGTTCTAATTATAGCTTTGGTTTGGAAACAGCCAAAGGGAAAACAACAAAAGCAAAAAGCGCGTTACCCCTGTGCTTGAAAAACTGTAAGGAAGGAAAATGAGCCCTGTTATGTTAAACCTTGAGTGTAAATGAGGCACAGTGTGAGTAAACACATCTGTGTTCAGGCAGGGGAAAAAAAAAACCCCTATGAATAATGCATGGCAAAAATCCTCCTATTCAGTTGATTGAGATCTGTTGCTTATTTCTGTTTAACTGTTGCTTTAGAAAGTGGTGTGCTGCTGGGGGAAGAAGGCTGTTGTCACGTGCAGCGCTGGTGTTACCGTCTCGGTTTTGCTGTCATCACCACTTTCAGTATTCCCTCAGTGCAAAGTCAGGAGCGGTTGTGGTGGACTGACCTGCTGGGACGAAGCCTGCGTGTCCTTGGCTTTGCTCGCTTGTGACGAAGTGCCGCTCGCTCGTGGCGCTTTTGCGAGCTGCACCGTTCCCGCTACTTTTATTTGCACAGATTTTTGGCATCTGCCTCATTTCACGCGTGCCGGGCTGCCCGCGCTCCCTGCCTCCATGGGAGGTTGGTGGACAGAGCAGTCCCCGGGGATGCTATCTGCAAAGCGCAGGTGTCAGAGCTGCCTGTGGGGTGGGGATGGGTGCTGGGGTTCCCTCCCTTCCTCTGCGAGGTTGGGCAGATACCGGCTCCTTCTGCAAAGGAGGGTTTTGGTGCGACTGCTGCCTGCGAGGCTGAGCTTGCTGTTTCGTCCTTGGGGGGTTTGGTGTGGTTGGGTGGTTTGGAGACTTGTTTCTGCAGAGGGAAAGCTTTGGCAAGCACCGTGCATTTGAGGCAAAACCTTGTTGTTTCTGCTCTGACCTCTGATGAAGCAGGGGAAGGGAGCCCCAAGAGTTGCTTCTGCTGCTCACTACGGAATAGGAAGCAACGCTTGTATTAAACTGATGGTTTTCTTAGTCTTTTTAGCAAACTACTGATTTGCTGCTACATTGCAACATGAGGATGGTCTACGACCAGCTTTATTTTGCTGGCAGCCTGGTGCATGTGCCTTCCCCATGGCTCCATTCTGGGTCCAACTGCTCCAAGTTCAAGTGAGTTTTCTTAACAGGTCCCACACGGGCAGCCTTTCCAAACCTGTTGCTGTAGACAAGGCTCCAGTGACAAGTACATGTTTTCTTTTAATTTTCAGCACTTTACCGATGAGCAAAGCCCATGAATTCCTGTGTAAGGAATTCTGTACCATCCAGGAGGATTTCTGAGGATACAAGGGAGGAGCTCCCAGCTCCCTTCAGTTGTAATGCACTTACTGCTCCATTTAGTCAGGTCATTTATAAGCCCAGTCTTAAACTTGACATAAATGATTTGCTTTCAGCAGATGGTGAGCTACTATTTTTTGCCCTCATTTAAATAGGAAAGCTGTACGATAGCAGAAGATGAAAGAGGGGCATGGTGCTGCCGACATACAGTAGATTACGAGGGCTGGTCTGGTGAGAATTAAATCCGGGTGGTTGTAATGTGCCATCTGTGTTGTGTTGGGTGGTTTATTTTTCCCCGTTCGATGAGGCTCCTGAAGTCTCCTGTTACTCTCCGGGTAAGGCAGTGTTGCTGGCTGAGCGACAGCATTCCTTTTGTTCAGGACCCAAAGTACCGGCACAAAAACGATGATGTCTGTTAATTCTAACGGGGGTTATAAAATACCAGCACTTTAATAAAATATATTAAATAAATTTGGAAAGGTTCTGGTGCTTTACAGTATTTTAAAGTTGTTTGAATTTCTTGTTGAGAGGCTTATTTTATTGCATTTTAATTTCTTACTTTGTTTTAAAAAAAACCCAAACAAACAGCTCTCTGCTATGTTTTTTTTAACTGTAGTAAAAATCACGTGTAGGATACGTAACTTGAACACAAGTGCAGGATGAGTCCTGCTTGTGGCGGTTGCAGTTCCCTCCTCTCCCACCCGCAGACTCAGGTTTGTTGCACACATGCCAGGTCTTGAAAAAACTGAATTTTCAGCCTGTGCTATCTATTTCAGAGCAATGTTCTGCATAGTTTCCCTGGTGAATTGTGTGCTTTTCACACACATTATGAAATGGGAAGGAATGCATTTAAAAAAACCACACTGCTGCTGAAACTATTTGATTTTTTTGCCTATTTTTAGCAGAAATTTCTCTCTTATCTTTGTCTCCAGCTCTTGCTGTAGCAGTAGCGTTCGGTGAAGCCACGCATTTTTGGGTAGGAAGGTCAAGACAGTTTGTTCCAGCAGCGTGATTACCATTATCTGGCATTGGGTATCGCTGTGAAACGGTTTGTGTTTCTGAGAAATGAACCTTCCCGGTGGACAGTCCTCTTCTCTCGCTGAAAGACTAAAACACTGGGAATTAAGTCATGAGCCATAATTCATATTTCCAGGCTTGGAAGCAGGGATAAGTTAGATTTTATTATTACTACGCTTATTTGTGTGCCTAAGTAAGAGAGACTGGAGCACGCTGACAGGTAGGAGACAGTGATAGATGCATGTCTAAATATTAGTGTTTCTTTGAGCCTCTGCAACTTTTCACAAAACAACCCATATGAGCAGTGTCATTATTTCCAGAGAACTAACACACCATCACTTAATGACAGCCTTCCGGGAGCACAGGCGCAGCAAGTGCGTAATTTGGCATCTTCCAGGCTTGAAGGCTTTCTTGACAGGGAGCTGTTGGGATCTGTTGAGCTGCTCTAAAATCTGTATTTTAGATAAATAATTGTGCATGTGTGCAGGCTGGAAAAGGGGAATGGTTTTACTTGGAGGGTGGTTGTCTTTTGACGTCTGCAAGAGCAGAGCCCGTGGAGTGGTGTGTGGTTGAAAATGAGTTTTGCTATCCTCTGCTCGCCACATATTAGTTAGTGTTGAATTAAACCATGGATGTTAGGAACAGGATGAGCAATGAGCCCTTGCACTCCTTTTAAGCCTCAAGTCTGTTTTGTTTAAAGGATTTTGATGCAGAGAAGCAGGGTGAGTGTATAGATGACATCGAGCCTGCAGAGATGATGTGTGCTCCCTGCGGTGCCCTTGGACAGAAACAGGGGTGAGCGCTGAGGTTGGGGGTCTCAGGATATTTGGGTGGCTGGAGGGTCTGCTGCGCGAGGGACAGCCGGTGCATAAGGTGCCCGTGTAGTGGTTTGCTTTGATGTTTGGTGTTCAGAGTTGCCAATACCTTTTAAGAAGAGATGTGCAGGGCTTGCTCCTCATCACCAAAGCACTGATGTGGTGCTGTGGGGCACCAGGAGGTCCAGGTCCTCTTCTGGGGCTCATCTGGTGCAGGTGAAGGGAGATGCTGTCGGTGGGGGGGAGGTCGACCTGCGGTGTGGGTCTCCTCGGCGGGGAGAAGCCTATTTGTCTTCTCCCCACAGGCTGCTCTGGGTGTGTTTACCTTTTTTTCAGATTATTTCCTGTTGCTGAAGTTGTCTTGTCTGGAGTTGCATGTTCTTAAACTTAAAAATGCTTAAATACAATTACATATTTGAACTATTTTCTGATGAGATTTTTGCTCTGAAATCTCTATGTGGGATCATATCATAAGTTTTGCTGTGATTTGCTTATTTCCGTAGCGTTAAACGCCTTCTCTACACTAGACTTGTGAAGAGCCTGCCTTTTACAGGCTGTCTGGTATCAAACCCTCATCCTCTACCAAAAAAAAAAAAAAATCCCAAATCCAGCATTTACAAGCATGGTAGCTCAGGGCAGGAGGTGAGCGGCACTGCTTGGGTGCTCCTACAAGAGCAGAGCATCCTCCTCCAGTGTCCACGGAGCTCCTGAGGCACCTGCAGGCTCTGCAGCATTGTCTTGTGGAATAGCAATGGAAGAAAATTTAATTTAAATAAAAACCTGCTTGTGGTTTGGCTGTGGGCACTGCTTTCTCCAAATAATGAGTTGAAGAGCAGCGGAGCAGGAACCTCATTCTTCATGTCGGCTCTGCTGTGGGCTGGGTTGGAAACAAAACGCTACTTAGCAAACATCTTCGTGCAGCAAAGGTGCTTTTTTTAAATAATACGGCCTCTCGGTTATGTTGCTCACTTACAGATCTCTTTGCTTTCGGTTGAGAGCTTAGGAAACCATTTCTGAACATAAAACTTAAAAGGGAGGGAACCAGCTGTGAGCGCACGCATCAGAGAAGCACACTTGGGTCTTGCAGCAAGATGTTTGCCTGCACCCAGTGAGTTATTGGTGCTGGCTGCCACTAGTAAATGTTTATTGGGAAGGGCTGGGAAGGGAAGGGCTTGTACGTGCCCATCTCCACATCCCCAGCCCTGCCAAGGGGGTCTGGCTGAGCTGCAAGGTTGTTCCCAGGGGATGGAGGAAAGAAGCAGAGATGTTTGCTCATCGCCAGTGGGACCCACCTTCCCACACTGGGTAAGGTCCGTGACTGCAGCTTTGAAATCCAAACAAGTAAACACTTCTTATTCCAGAAATGTTGGTATTTAAAGAGAGAAAACTTAAGTCTAGAGGAAATGTTTGTTTGTGGACTGTCCCTCTTGTTTACCACGGCTGATAAGAGCTGCTTTTCAGCTGTGCCCTCCCTGCAGTTGGGATTGTAAGAGCTTTGGTTCTGCCTTTTTATTTTTAGGAGAGCAACATGCATCCAATGTGTGTTTTGATAGTGATGCTTACAAAAGTATTTATTCAAAACAAACACAGTAGGAAGAAACTACAAAGCAGACTGCTTTGGCAGCTGGTGCAAAAGGGAGCTTGCTGTTTTTGTGCGTTCATGGTGGGACAGTCTTGCAACATGTCCATCCCACTCTGTGTGTTGGGGCTTCAGGAGCTTTGCCCTGGGATTTGACCATGGCGAGTCTGTCCTGCATTATGGGCTTGGGGTGATGTGCGTTTGGCTGAACGTAACTTGTTGCCCCTGCACCACTTTGTAGCGCCTCCAGGAATTTTTGGAGAGCTGTTGAGAGCATGTGTTGGCTGCACGGTGGCTGGGGTGACTCTGCAGACAGAGCTGTGTGTTGCTAACGGGGCCAGCAGCATCCCTACCAAGGGATTGCAGGAGGAACAGAAACAGCAATAAGAGCTGCAGGGGCAAGTCACCCACGTGCTGCCATCTGCAAACCAACTGCAGCCCTGTCCCCCCCCCGGTGAGCGCGCAGCCCCTTCATAACCTCCCCTGAACCAAACTGCAGATGTTTCTGGTTTAGGGGAGAAGGAAATTCAGCATTGCGGATTTTTTTTTTTTTTGCTTTCCCCCCAAAGCGAGCAGCAGGCATGAAGCTGCCCCCTCCTCGAGGGTGGTGGTGGGAGCCAGCTGGGTGCTGCATGAATCCGCTGTAGCCTTTCACTTAACTTGGATTTTACAGCTTTCTTGTGGAGCCTGTTCTGTGATAATCTTGCAGAAACAAACTCCTGCAAGACTTCTGGGGAAAAAAGGTGACATAATGCCCAACTCAACAGCGTTTTGGAGAATTACCCTTGGGTGCTCTCGCTGCCTTGGTTGGGCTATGCCAAGCTGCCCTGTCTTCTCCCATGCGAAATGCTGAGCAGGAGAACCGATGCAGTGTGGTTTTCTGTGCATCTGCATCTCCATCTAGCTGGGAGCCTTGCCACGTCTGGATTTTGGTAGCATCTTTGCCTTGCGATGTTCCTGGGGCATCAGGTGCCCTCGGATGCCCATGCAGGCTGTCTGCTTGTATGCCTGTTTTCTCAGTGCAGGTAGGAAGCTGCTGTTTCAGTGGCCTCCACCTCTCCATTGGGTTTGGAGAAACGCACAGCGGCACACTGAGGGGAGGTGGTGTGTAGGGCATGAGTCCATAAACCTGGCTTCTGCAGGAGACCAAACCAAAATGGGCCCTGCAGCTCATCCCAAAGCTGGCTAGTGGGGCTCATCCAAGCAAAGAGGTTTCAAACAGTTCAGAGAGCCTGTCCCAGATGTGATACCGCTCTGAATCATTCCGATGGGAGCGCAGACCCTGTGGGTTACCATGCCTGCTTTTCCAAAAGCCCTCCTTGCAAACCGCTCCCCAAAACCCAACCCAAACCAAACCTTGTAAAACTCAGGAAAGTTGCACTGCTGGAGAAGAATTCAGTGGAGGTCTCTAATGCTGCTTTGTTTTAACCACAGCATTAAGAATAATACTAAGCTTTTGCATTAAATGCAGGGGAAGAGTAGTTTGGAAAGCTAGGAGGGCTTTTCTCTTTCAAGAACTCTGGTTATTTTGGCAATCTAGATAAGTTAAATTAAAATTGTTGAATGCAATAATATGTAGGAGGGTGACATCTTGAAATGTTTCTTAATTTTAGGTATGTATTTTGAGCAAATGTTTGTATGCTGAGGCTTGGGCTGGGGGGATTGAGAGGCATATTGGATTATATGCTATTTGGTCTGTGTAAGCAGTGGCAATTTATTGCTGCAGATGCATGTGATGCAACGTGCAAAGATTAGTTCTATCCTCTCTAAAGCATGATTATTTTAGGTCCTCTTTATACCTTAAATAGATATTCTTCTCATGTGATTTCCATCTTTTTGTGTCAACAGCCCAGGCTAAAGTTGAAATAAACATTGCATCAGCTTAATAGCACAGGCTCTGAAGAAATCTGCTCTCCATTATGGGGATTGTTGGGAAGCCTTTTCATTTTACATTTCTTCAATGTGCAGTGCAAAGATCTCATGAATCCTGAAGCCTGCTATCTTTCACTGGACCTTTCCTGGGCAGATCAACATAGTTGATCAACACTGATGAGTCCTATCCAGAGCAGAGCATCAATGTGGTTCATCATGTTTAAATATCCCCCTTTTTAGTTCATGGTGAAGATCTGTGTCTTCCTTCAGGGACATTTAGAAGTGAGCAGCTGTTAAAATTTGTCATGGCCATGCAATTTTTGACTCTCAAGCAGCAGATTTCTCCCTCTGCGTGCAGTGGTAGTGAAGGATGCTGTAATGCTGCAAGCCATCGCAGGCTGTCTGGGGTTTTGGCATGGTGTGGTAGCAGGAAGGTTGCCTGGTCACGTGTGTGTCCTCATGGTTAGGCTCAATGATCTTAAAGGTCTTTTCCAACCTAAATGATTCTATGATTCTCATCTGCTCTGCTCCCACAGCCAGTGCTACCAGAGGGGAACAGGGACTAGGAAGAAGAGAGGACCTCAGGGCAGCCCTGCGGAGCAAGACCCTCTGCCACCTCCTCCCCTTTCCGTAATCTTATTTGCATTTTTTAATCATTTGCTCTTGTCAGGCTGCAGACCTGGTGCCAGGGTATTTAGCAGTTTGGAGTCAGGGTCGTCCAAATGGTGGAAGATGCATGGGCAAATGTTGATAGAAATGTTTCTATCAAAGCAAACCTTGGCAAAATTAATGATTTTTCTCCTAATGAATTTGTAGGCTGGAGCCAGCAGGACGGGGTGGTGTGACTGGTGAACGTGGTGTGTCTGTGCTTGTGGCTTCGTTTGAATACCTTAATGCAGACTTAAATATTGGAAAACTGTTGTTCGAGACCTTTTGCACCTCTCTTACAGCATCAACATGACAACAGAGAAGACTCTAGGGGCGGACGCCGACAACTCGGAGGAGCAGCAAGCCAAGGAGGAGGAAGGAGCTGCTGAAACACAAAAGCAAGAGGCTTCCTTAGAGGAAGGGGCTCAGCAGACGTCGGAGGGACAGCCTGCAGCGGGGCAGAAGCAGAAAGCCTCCAACGGTGATACACCCACGCACGAGGAGCAGAGCAAGAAGGAGCGCCGCACCTCCGAGGGCCGGGGTCTCTCCCGCCTGTTCTCATCCTTTCTCAGGAGGCCCAAGTCTCAGGTGTCCGAAGAGGACAAAGACACTGATGCCCCTAAAGAGGCGGGAGGTGACCAGAAAGACCCGGGTTTAGGAGCCAGCCCTGATGAAGACATCCTGGTGAAAGCCCCAATTGCAGCTCCTGAGCCTGAGCTCAAAACTGATCCATCACTAGATCTCCATTCGTTAAGCAGTGCAGAAACACAGGTAAAACACCCTGCTCTGTGTGATGTGTGCCCTTCTGGTCTTGGAAACATGTATTTTTAGCCAAAACTATAAAAACTTCATATCCTAGGATAGTAAGCTTGATCAGAAAAACTCATGAGATGCTAAAAAGGCACTTGTCAGTTCCCTGTGTTGCATCGCGTGCTTCCCACTCCTGCATTCCTGTATCGGACTGTCCTGCAAAGTACCTGCTCCTGAAATTGTGCTCACACTTCACAGCCTAACACAAAATGCCCGGTGCTGACTCTTTACTGTGCTGAGGCATGGGGAGTCACATCAGAACTAGGGTTCAGATTAATAATTCATGACAGACCAGTTGCTCATCAGGATGTCCTTGGTGTGTGCAGAATAAAGGCAGGCCAGTGATGCAAGGTGGAGATTGCAAGAGGATGTGGATTTGGGAAAGGGTTTCTTGAACTTTGAGGAGTGCCAAGTGTGGCATTTCAGGACTTGGTTGTCTGTTCACTCCAGGCTGGTGCTGAGCCTGCCAAATACAAATATTTTCTGCTAATGCATCATATAGACGGATTTCTGCACAGCATGTGGGCTGAGCCCAGCTCCTTCTAGCTGTCTGGTGTCTACTCTTTACAGCCAGGGTTGTTTTTCATGCAAAATTTAAAGTTTTTAAAGCATAATAGAAACTGAGGCAGACACACCCACAGGGAGACATTGACAAAGCTGCAGCTGGTTATTGATTTGGGAGTATTGGATGTCCTCTCTTACTCCTTGGGTAGTTGCAGCTCTGCTGTTACTAGTGTGGCTGCCCAGAGTTAGACAAAGGCAGGTGCCCCTTCTCCTGAGATGGGGATTTCTTACAACCCAACCAACCTGTGTGTATTGCTGGAGTCATAGCACATTTGTGGTAAAATCTGGATTACTTACCCCACTGCCTTAAGTTTTGAATGGGCTCTAGAGAGGTGTTACATATCTGCAACTGACTTTTGGAGCAATACTTTACGACTTAGAGCGTGGCCAATTGTAGGCAGTAATTGTAAATCCACCTCCTCAAAATTATGAAGTTGTAGAGAAGGTAAGTAGTAGGTAATACCTTCTTCTTTCTTTTCCCAAATTTCTGAGCCTGTGAAAACCATGGGATGATCTCTGCTCATGTTTCGTACCTCTGAGGGTTGAGATTAGCAGAGCGGGGAGGAGGAGCTGGAAATTTTCATGCCATTTCAGCCCAGAAATTGTGTCTTGAAGAGGAAATGTATGATTTCTTTCTCTATTTAACTCTGATTTGCTGCTTCTGAGCGCATGTGCACCCACAGTCTTCCTTCACCGTGGGCTGTTTGTTTCAGACGAAGCATTTTGGTTTTTTTTTTTTAGTTCTTATTTTAGATCAACATCAGTGGCTTTTCGAACTGTGACACTCGGCAGATATTTCTGCTGTGAAAGCATTTGCGAGGTGCTGCCTGTTTGATAAATGCTGACCGACGGGCATTATGAGCTTTGACTGATTCCCTGCTCCTGATTGTCCCGGCCCTGCTGGAACAGAAGTCAGCAGCTTGTGGGCATTATTTAGTTTTTAAATACCTCCGTGCAGTTGTGCCTGGGTGTGATTTCATGAGATGTGATGGGCTGAAAAGACAGGGTTTACTCTTCCTCTGCCGCGGCTGCGTGTTCCTGCTGCATCTAGCCACTTCTAGCACTTGTCGGAGCCTGCCATGAACTTGGTTAACCTGCTGAAATGGCAGTGGAAAAAAAAAAACCCCACCAGCTTCCTTCCTCCTCCTGTTCCCAAACTGCATCTCTTTGTGCTATTTTAGTGAATTAAACTGGCTTGCAAAGTGCTTCAGTAGGCAAAGGGAGAGTGGTATGAAGGCTGTCTTCCCTTTTTGGTGGCAGAGAGCTGCTTGGTCAGCTCAGATGGCTGTGAAATCTCAGCGCTGACCCCCCTCCCCCCCCCTTTTAATGCCACTGCTGCCATACTGGGGGCCGGTGTACTGGAGCAAAGCCCATCGCCCAGGGCAGCAGTGGTAACACGGGGGCATGTGCAGTGGGTGCGCTGGGTGTCTTGCCTAGGAGAGGAAAAATTTACAAGTCAAAAAAGGTGTTGTCATTAAGACCATGAAGATTTGCATGATGTAATCTTCCCTGATTTCTCTAATCAATGCTTTTTCCTTTTTTATTACATCCTTTATTAAATGAAGACTTGAGAATGACTTGGAGGGCTTTAAAAATTAATATCATTACCTTGCTCGCCCAAGCTGCTGCTCCAGGTCCCAGATTACACATTTAAGTCAGATAACTAATTCTGGGGTGAGATCCCAGCCCTGTAGTGCACCTCTGCAATGCTTGTTTCATGTGATGGCTGTTTTGCTTGACACGTCTGAATTGCAACTTGTGTGATGTGGGGGTTTCAGCCTGCGCAGGAGGAGAGGAGGGACGACCAGGAGCCGGACAGCAGAGACCTCAGGGGCAAGGAAGGAGGGGAAACGAAGGAAGAGTGTGCCAAACCAGAGCCGAAACAAGAGACTCCAGAGACGAAAGCAGAGAAGGATTTGAAAACTGCCCAGAAAGCAGTAAAAAGGCACAGAAACATGTACTGCAAAGTCATCTTGCTGGATGATGCCATTTTTGAGTGCTCTGTGGATGTAAGTACTTTTGGGGTTTGTTTCTGCTTCACCTCTTTTCCCTCTCCCTTCTCCTCCCCTTGAAAAATCACCACAAACATGGTTTAACAGGGGCCTAATTTCCTGCCAGTGAATTACATGACAGGCTTTACTGCAGAACAATCTTGCTGTAAGCTGCAACAACTTTAGTGTGTTGTAAAAATCTCTGGGTGCCTAGGAATGTGTTGGTTTTTTTTTTAATTGTTCTACAATTTCCAGGGTGCCTTGCTTTGTAAAGGTGGGGAGAAGTTTAAAAAAAAAAAAAAGTTATCTTACTTGCTGTTCATTTTCTCTCTCATTTGTATCCCAGACTAGAGTTTAGGTTTTTGTGTTAGTTTGGGATTGTCTAAATATTTTTTGCCCCTTTCCTTTGAATAAAATGGGTTGTCAAATTGATTTGTGCTTTTCTGTTCAACCAAGGTACCTTCACCTATCAGGCTGCTGGCTAACATAACTCCTGGAACTTGGATGTAAAGAACAACATGCTGTGTTTAGCCTGCAGTTGAATATATTTGCAGTAAACAATTTAAAATTATTATGTTGACTTACAGCACTGCAAACCCCTTCATCTGAGAGCTTTTCTTCTGCTTTATTTTGTGCATTCTCTCACAGGGCTGTCTTGCTGTCAGGGCAATAAAAAGCTAGCAGAAATCCCCATTTCAGTATTGAAGTACTTGTCCAGAATATTAATAATACGGTACTTACCATTCAAGCATACTTCCATCAGCTTGTTTTTCCCCAGTCCTGCTGGCTAAATGGGCCAGGAGAGGGTATGTGGGCACACGGCTCCTTGTGAAAGCAGTTACCTTGGGTGATCCTGGGCAAGTAGGTCAGCACCGGCCGTTTGTGTGACGGCGTTGCTGCTGTTATTGCCTGGGATCAGCTTGGAGCATCACTGCTGTGATCGTCTTCCCCTTTGCTAGGGATTTTGTGTGCAGCCCCCGAAAGGAAACTCTTCCCTGAAATGCTGGTGGCAGCTTGCTGTGGCTTTGTGTGTGAGTTTGCTGCAGCGATGCCTTCAAATACCAGCAGGCTGCATGGATGCTGTTGGTGGGAGAGCTGTTGGTGGTGTGGTTGGTCTGACTTGAGCAGGACATTAGAAGTCTCTTTCTGTAGGTCCAGAGGGTCGTGGTGGGCACTGCGGAGAGGATTAGGAGGTGCTGCTGTGTTGGTGAGACCCCCTTGACTTGACAAGTACCCTTGGCTTTAACGCAAGTATAATTCTACTCTGGCAATTAAGACTTACTTGAGAAGGAATTGCAAAGGTGTAGGCAAAGACCAGCACAAATGCCTTTATCCAAGAAGAAGTGCTTTCAGACGTTCTTTCCAATTGATGGCCATGGAAGGTTTTTAATTTCTATATGTCTTTAAGTGCCAATTCCTTAAGAAATATCCAGGCTAACACATGCACTGTGTTACCTATAGAATCACAATGTATGCACTGAGGATCTTACAGCTGAAGGACTAGAATAAAACAAGGCTATGTTCTTGGATCAGTTGCCATGCAAATATGACTAAAAGGAGAGATGCGGGCAGAAGCGATGCACTAGTAAAGCTTATTTTGTGTCACTGGAACCTTCCTTTCTTTTTAGCAGAGCCTCCAATAGAATTATCTGCTCCTGGTTACCACAGTTTTGTGCCTCAGGGATGTTTTCCTTCATGCTTTTCGACTAAAAGGGTATCTGTTCCCAGGGCCAGTTCACTTCTGCAGGATTTGGGGAGGGGGCGGGCAGGGAAGAGGAGGTAGGAATGCTCAAAGTGGATTTCTTGAGGCAAGAAGTTGTATGTGAAGCAGCTTTTGGTGCGTAAGGCAAAGCTGGAGAAGCTAGGTTTCATCAGCAGATAGGGTTGATGAAAAGGCCATGGAAATTATGCTCTTTGGTTCTGAGCCGCTGTTTCTTTTGTGACCCTGCTAAGCCAGGTTGCCCCCAAAATGAGGGACTATAGCAGTGGGTTGTAGCAGCCGTTTCATACCTTGCATTGATCATCTTTCGATAAACGCTTGACTGTCTGAGAGCTGGGAGGTACCAGTGCAGTAGATGTAGTTTGAGAGGAAAAACCGATACACATCCTTGGTGTTTATGGAGTTGTGTTGAGAAGCTCAGCTTTGGGGGGCTTCAGACATGGAGCTGGTGGTAGCAGAGACAGCCGCTGCAGTTCCCATTGCCTCTCTGGTTTGAATTTTTATGCCTGATGCTCTTTCCTATAAGGGGTGCTTGCTCAGAAACGGCCAGGAGATCTGATTTTGAGCTGCTCAGGACTTTTTTCCCTTCTTGGCAGTGTACAGTGTGGTTTAATTATGTTCCCTTTCTCTCCTCTCCCATGAATGAGGGCAGGCAAAAACTAGCCTGTCCTACAGAATTTCTTCTGTCTATTTGCAGAAACATGCCAAGGGGCAGGATCTACTTAAAAAAGTCTGCGACCACCTCAATCTCCTGGAAGAAGACTACTTTGGTTTGGCCATATGGGACACACCGACTTCCAGGGTAAGCAGCTGCTGTTGCGTGGTGTTCTGCACCTGGGTGGGTTCAGCTCTTCCGAAGGATCATCTCCCCTAGGGAGGAGGTGGTGCATAAGCTCTTCTTAAAACTCCTTTTGGTGTCCTCCTCAAAAAAAGGACTAAGAAGGTCATCACAGAGGCAGAAATTGTGAATAAATGACTACAGGAGTGTGGATTTTAGTAAAAAAGCTATGTGAACTTGTATCTTCACCTGGAGAAAATTCATTATATTAGTTTACTGCAAAATGATGCCATTAATTTGTAAAGCTATAGCTCAAGAAATTAGGGGAAGATAAGGCTTTTCTCACTGTACAAAAGCAGCAGGTTTTTTAATTGTGATTTTAAGAATAGGTTAACTACTCTTAGGCTATAGAAGATAGCCTGAATGTCAACACGCTGCGGAGGAACTTCGCAGTCCTGGAGCCAGAGTTCAGCAAAGGTGTAAGGCTGAGCAGTCAGCAGGAGTAAAAGCTGGCTGCCCTGGTGCTGGTGTCATTTTTTGTAAGGTTTGGTCAGAGCCATCCAGAGCAGTTTTGAGTTGAGGCTTTGCCCTGCAAAAGAACACGTGACTCTTCATACCAAAACTCTTACTCATATGGTTTCAGTTTAAGGTCTTTGTTTGGTTAGACTCAAGCAGTGTCTTTATCTTTTAAACCCTTGGTTATGCTTTAACTCAAGCAATTACTCAAGCTCTGTCTCATGAAGCTAGCCAAAAGTGTGCTAAATTGAAATTAAGGACCCACTTGTATGTCCTTTAGCCCAGTTACGTTGGTCCACATTTTGACTGTTCCCATGCTTCACCTACAGCAATCACTTATGGGCTAGGGTACTATGGCTGACAGACATGTGTCATTAAGTATTTAATAATTCCAAGTGTGAATTTTTAATACACAGGCAAAATAACACCCCATCACTACTTGAGTCAGGCAGAACTCTTGTCTTGGATTTGTTTTACTCTCTCTGGTGTCTTGCTATTTTCTTGTATGTGAAATTTGCTTCCATGTCTATAGCCTGGATTTTTTTACTCTAGTAGTTTGTTGTGCTTGCAGAGGGCGGGAAAGGTGTACTTTTAGATCCAATTAAGAGCAAAAAGAGTTTAGCTGGAGCAGCTCAACTTCTCACACTTGTGCTGTGGGTAGCTCACTGCTGCATCTCCAGGACCACTGGGACTTGCTCTTCTCACATCCAGGTGTGCTAGCACTGATTCTTCCAAAAGCCAAAGCATGCACCTCCTTCCCCCCAGGCTGACAAGGGCTAAGGGGCCGTGCAGCTTTTTAACTGTAGGGACTGAAAACAGATGCTTTTGTCAGGTTTGTGTCCCAGAGCTGGGAGCTAAGGATGGTAAAGCTGTTGTGCATGGGTTTAGTGCCAGTGCAGAGTAAGCTGCTTGGTGGAAGTCTGGTTTGCCCTGATGGGGGAAAACACCATTTTTTGGCTTTTTTTGGGAACCTTTCTGGTTATGTTTCATTGAACTTCAAAATCTGAAGCTCCATGTCTCTCCTGCTGTAACTTCAATTTTGAATTGAATGAAAATGACACTTGATTTACTGATTCACAGGTAGAAATTATCTTAATAGGAAACCAGGGGAACAGCTTTTGCACCTCACCCGCAGCTGTGTGCAGCAGGTGGAGATGCACGTGTATATTCCTGGACAGGGAAGGGTTGTATGTGGGATTTTCCACCTTGATATTTAGGGAATAAACGTTCCTGGGGATGGGCATTTTCCCACATGGGAGTAGCAGAGGGTGGCAGCGGGAATAGGAGATTGTGACAGTGGATAGAGCAGCTGGTCAGCACCGAAGGAGCTTGATGCTTATGCTGCTCTGAAAGGGTGGATTGTTTCCCACCGATTCATGACACAGTGTGGATAAAAGTGCTGTTAATTGCTGTACCCATCATTGTCCGCTGGATCAGGCAGCATGAGTGCCAAGGATGCATGACTGCACCCCGGGCTCAGCTACCCGAAACCCAGCTGTTACCACTGCAGTAATGAGCAGTCATGGCACCAGCATGGACGTAGAGATGCTCTGCTTAAAACAGTGGCCCTAAAAAGAGAGCAAGTGGCATGTCTACCTTTCAAATGGATTTTGTATCCCCAGTTTTGTCAGTTAGAGGAGCAAGCATATAAAAAGATTACATTAAATGTTAATATCACTGTCTCCCTGCCACGAAGTTACGTGTCCTTCTGGTCAAGACAGATTAACTTGGGGGATTCAATGAGTTAATTCCTTCACCTTGAGAGACCTGGACATGCAAATCCTGCTCAGGGCTTGTGAAAATGAAGAAGGTGTTTTAATGTAGCCTCTCCAGGAGGGCTGTTAGCACCGTGCCATCCCCTTCAGCAGGGCAGACCCTGACCTCTGCAAAGGGAAAGGCTCAGACTGGATGTGCCGGGAGTTGCTCAAACTGTGCTGGCAAAAGCAGGAGTTGTTTTTTGAGGCTTATATTGCGCCACTGTCCCACAAAACCCCAAATAACAGGGGGGGAAAAAGGATATACTTCTAAATTTGTAGCAGAGATAATTACTAGAAACTTGAGTCATACTTAAAAGAGACGAAGTCTATGTCATGCTCCTGTAAAAGATTCCAGCCTTCCCTAGCAATTGGATGTTTTCACTTATATTTCAGTGATTAGGTTGTTAAAAAACATAGCTAATAATAGAAAGTCTTGGCGATCTTTGTTCTGAATAGGGTAAGTATGGAGACAGGGTGCCTAAAGTGAATGCAGACATCCTATTTGCCTGTTATTAAAGGTTCTGGAGAAAAAAAGTGTTGCACAAGTGCCCCTTGTAGCTGGATGTAGCTGTGACCGTACCTGCTGCTATGTCCTTGCAGCCCTCATACGCTGCCTTTTTTTTTTTTT